>JAUTBS010110702.1:0-12730 GCA_032361285.1 Aequorea victoria | reverse complement strand
ATTTATTAAATTAATAATTCAATTGATCAATTAATAAATAAACTAATTAAATAAATAAAATGAGATTAAATGAATTGACGAAATAAGTTTTGAAATATTAATTTAAATTAAAGACTTATTTAAAACTTTAATTGATTTATTTAACTATTAATTAATTAACTACGTTAATTAAAGGAATAATCAAAAGAAAGAATTAAAGAAAGGAATAAAAGAAAAGGGACATGGAGTCGGTTAACAGCTGTGCTTTTTCTGCTGATTGAGGAATGGGTCATCTCACCTTTCCTTAAAAGAGGGATCTGGTTGGAGAAAAATCTGAGAATTCCTAATTTCATGGATCCTATCCCACCTTAAATGGGATCCATTCCCTCCTCACTCTCTCTGTATCTCTCTCAATTCCTCAGAATCTCCTCTCGTCTTCCCCTCTGCTCTACCTCGGTTCCTACACAACATCACCATGCACTGCCACTGCCATCCACCTCTACCACCCTCCACAACCAAGGACCACCGGGGCAATCATCACCATCTTCTCCACCTCGGTCTTCATCACCAGTGGTCATACGGGTAAGTTCACTCTCTGTTATTTGATTTAGATACAGTAAATCAATACATATATTTATATCATCGTATAACATTAATGGATAGGTTTAGATCATCAAAACGTATGAAGACATCTTATTTAATTAGGTTTATAATGTTAGATTCAATGACAAAACAAAAGTAACCAAGATTCGCACAAAAATATACAACTGTATATATATATATATGTATATATTTTTATAACAGTTAATAAATATACATATTTAATGCATAATTAAATGATATACATCTAATAAGATATGTCTAGTTGCTCCTAAAACATGATAAACTATCATTAAAATTAATTAAAGTAAATAAAAGAATGAGAAGACCAAGAAAAAACCGAAGCTTGAATAGCCTCCAATGGCTGCCTCAAGCAGTTGGGTCGACTCATGCCTCGGCTGAGTCGACCCAAGCAACGAATGGGAAGACCCCCGTGCTTTGGTGTCGACTCATGGTTTCCATGAGTCGACTCATGAAGTATGCCCCGCCTTGAGCCGACATAAGACCCCTTTGGGTCGACTCACGATGCTATGCTGAGACCCCCTGGACCATTGGGCCGACTCACAGAGCACTTTTGTGCCTAAGGATCGACACCAGCCCATTTGGCATCGACCCATGGCACCCATGACCCCTTGGGTCGATTCACAGATCCCATGAGTCGACCCACAGCCCCTTTTAAGCCTGGACAGACCACCTTGTGTCGACCCAGACCCTCTGGGTGTCGACTCACCCATGTCTGTGGACTGTATGAGTCGATACAAGGGCCTTTTGTGTCGACTCATGGTCGGTAAAATTTGAATTTAATCCCTAAAATTAATTCTAAAATACTTAGGCCCTATTTGGGCATCAGATTAAAAGATTAAATGAATTAATTTGAGTTAATTTAATACCAGAAACATATATGGGGAAAAACTAAATGGGTTAAGGGACCGTTTGGTAGTCCGAGGTTAATCTTTTGCATTGTTTGATGTTTTGTTATTATTTCATTTCATCAAGTTGAGATACTTTGCATCTTATGTTCAGTAGAGTTTAGCTTCGACATTAGGTGAGTGGATCATGTTATTATCTTTCAGTAAAAATTTTTTTTCCCCAAAACTATTTTAAAAAGAAAAGGTTTTAGCTACTTCAAATGTTTTTAACTGAAAACTATTTTTGTAAATGCTTCAAAAGAAAGTGTATTTATTTAAATGCTTTCAATACTGTTAATGATTATGTATGATATACTGTTTTAAAAATTTATGGCATAAAAGTTTTAAAGCATGAAAAGAAAGAAGATTACTCTTTACTTATATTATGGTGCGACTTGAGATGTGATTTCTTGGGATGTGAAAATGTTCAAAGAATAGTTTCTCTTCGGAGGTGACTTTGGCCAACTAAGGAAAAGTACCGGTGCGATTCCGCGTTGACTTTAGTTGACTCAACGGTTAAGGGACAGTCCGGTGTAAATTCGGTGACCTTAACTAGAATCGATTAGGGAAAAGTCCCGGGCGCCAACACGTGGTGACCCTAAGGTCGAGATTTGGATCCAAGGATCAAGAGACCCCGAGTAATTGGCATTGATACTTTATTTGCACAGATTATTTCTGTTACCGGATTATTTATTCTCACTCTTGTTGAGCATGTTGCCTTTACCATATTTTGATGATATTGTCATTATACGATATGAGGACTCTTGACGTCCATTTTGAGAAAGAAAACATATGTGTTTTCAAGAAAAAAGAAAAAAAGAGAAATACATTTTCAAATGAAAGAAAAATATTTTGAGAAGAGATGAACTAAAGGGTTGTGATTACCCATTTTATTATGCTATTTATACCATGCCATGTTATGTTATCATACACTTTATTTTATCCATGTTTAGAACTGTATTGTACTATCATGATTCTATTCACCAATTTTTATTGACGTAGCTCCATAACATTTTTCAGGTAGCTTGTGAGTGGAGTTTTAGCTGATGGACTGTTGTGGGGGATATATGTTCTCGACCTCTAGGACATCGCATTATCATTTGCTTCCGCATAATTTTTTTTTATATGGTATTATGACATTATGGTTATTGATGTTGTTGACATCATTGGTGAGATTATTAGTTTTTGACCCATTTATGCATGATTGGTCATCTTTTGGTTGATCTTTGGGCTGTTTGATCCAAGTTAATAAAGGGAAAAAAATTTAGTATTTAAATCCATGAAATTGAATAATTAATTAGTTTATAGTTAACTAATTTTGTTTAAGGCTTACTTGGCTTGTTGGGTTAAGGCTCACAATCCATGACCGGTCACCATTCCCAAATTGGGGCGTGACAACCGTGGAGAGACTTATGTCATCTACTCCATTGGAAAGGCTATCCACTTTAGTTACATTTGCTTGGGCAGGTTTCTTATTAGAACCTCCTTGATTTTTGCGCTTGTTGCAATAATTCTTTGCAAGATGCCTTGACTTATCACAAATATAGCATTTGCTTTTAAATTTGTACTTCTTGTTGGAACCTCCTCTATCTCCAATATGCTTCATTTTCTTATTGTTGGGATTTGGTGCTTGTTCCACAACATTTGCGTTGGCCTCCAATCCTGATTTCTTATTAGAATCGCGGTTGTCTTCTTCTATCATCAGCCTTATAATAAGTTCTTCCAGTTTCATCTCCTTACATTTGTAGTTCAAGTAATTATTGAAATCTTTCCACCCTGGAGGCAACTTTTCAATGACAGCAGTAACTTGAAAAGATTCACTTAAAGCCATACATTCTGCATGAATATCATGCAGAATTAATTGGAGATCTTGAACTTGGCCAACAATGGTCTTAAAATCTACCATTTTATAATCCAGAAATTTACCGACAATAAATTTCTTCGTACCAACATCTTCTATTTTATATTTGTGATCCAGTGATTCTAACAATTCATTTGCCATCTTGATTGGACTGTATACATTGTAGAGAATGTTTTCCAATCCGTTGAGGTTGTAGTTTCGGCACAAAAAATTTGCATGTTTCTATGCATCCACCATAGCAACCACTTGTCTCTCGGTCTCATTTTTTGCTAGAGCAAGAGCATCTTCACGGAAAAAACGAGCCAGATTCAGAGTTGTAAGATAGAATAACATTTTTTGTTACCATCTCTTGAACTCAGTTCCTTTGAAATTTTTTAATTTCTCTCCATGATTCACCGGTACGCCCGATAGCACAGAAGCATGGCTAGAAGTAGGAGTAAATTTTCATTTTCACTTGCCATTATTTTTTATTAAAATAGAAATTAAAAAAGTAAACAACTGTAGGCAGTATAACACTACATATTGTAAATAAAAATATAAATTTGTCTTAAGATTGTTGAAAATAATCTATCGTGTGTGATACTGAATACCAGAAATAGAATTTATAAATTGAGATTAAAATAAAATCAGAACCTATTTTTAATTGAGACTTGTGTTTGACACAATATCTTTAAGATAAGATTTTCCCTCGCTTGAGTTTAACACCATATGTCTCCCATGATACAATGATTAGTACACTTCCAGTAGGAGCTCACCGAACTAGAAGTCCGGCGAATCAAGATCTGTGCTTGCAGCACTCTCAGAATCGACCAAAAGATGTAAAAATATGCAGAGCAGAGAAGGAGAGGAAAAGAGATTGGTTTGGAAAATCCAGACCAGAGACCCTCCTTTTATAGGTGACGAGGCGTTGGTTTGAAAGTTTCGAACCAATGGAAATCGGTTTGGACGAAGAGTCGCACCCTTTTCGAACTCCGAACCGTTGGCTCTAACGACAACATGAAACGACACCGTTTCATTTTACTAAAACGATAGCATTTTAGTTTTCCCGATATTTTTTAATTAATAATTAATTAAATAAATTTTCTAGAAAAAGATAATATTAATTATTATCTTTCAAGCCCATGACCCACAGCTCGCGACCCGTACCCGATTCGTGTCGGCCGGATGCGGGCGGCGACGCGCGTATGGTGTTTTGGGTCAAGCCCAAACCAACACATGGTTAGGTCATCACCCAACTATAAAACTTAGATATTCTTGGAGCCCAAACTCCTTTTCAAGGTTGGCTTATATATACCACATATATGGTTTCTTCCCAACCAATGTGAGATAGTTTAAAAGAGGTTGAATGTTAGCATTTTTTACAATTTTTAAATAGTCCACTTTGGAGTCAATTTCTCATTCACTCATTGATTGTTTTAAACAAGTAAATATACAAAATTAATCACCACACGAATGTGAACAAATCTTGTTTAGTATTCATACACAATTAATGTATGAAACCCATCCAAATTAAATTTTAAAATTAAGCTAAACCATTTATTAAAAACTCATTTTTTTTCAACAGAATCTAAATCAGCACGAAATGAAACAAATCAAAAGATAAAAAAAGATTTTTCTTTATAGAAACACGGAATAGTGATACCGTAAATCATCCATCATCACCTGCAGATCTTTCAGATTAGCCTTAACCATGAACTAATCTAAAAGTTTATCTACTTTGATGAATCTATTTTAATATTTATGCGAACTTTTTTTGTATATTACACTAATTGTAAAAAGTTGTTTGGGTTATATACTAAAAATTGTGTCTTTTTGTATATATTTTATTATTTATTCAATAAAATTCTATTTTAATGAGAATCTAAATGAGAATGTATGTTTGTATATTTTATTTTATATTTATGCAAACTCGTCCATTATTCGTGTCGAGTATTTGATTCGGTATGTAGAGTTTGGCTTATATATGGAAGATCGAATCATAAATTATGACAGAATAATTTTAATTAAAATTTACAGTCTAGATAGAATTGGATAAACTATTGAAACAACTGTAACATATTATTTTAGTAGACTTGTCTTGGTTACGGTGAACAGTTTGAATTTGGTATTCAAAGTTCTGACTCAATGTGTTAGTATACTTTGTGTGTATTGAGTAGAATTATCGAGATAATTAATTTTATATTGACTGTTATAAATTAATTCACACCTCGTATTACTTTGTATTGTTTAAACTCTTAATCCGGACGTATTTATTAGATATGTGCATTTAGTGTACGATACTTTGATTCATTAATGGGTGATACTTCTATTGAGGTCAACAAGATCGGTGAGTTGGGTACTGACGCTCTGTGTTCGACAAATAATATTATACTCACGGAAATCCCATCCAATTCAAGTTGATGATACTCTTTTGGGCCTGCTTATAGGTTTGATTATGCCAAACCCTGCAGGTGGATTATTAATCCGGTATATCAATAAGTTAAGCAGGGGGTACTCAAGTTTTAGAGATTGATCACATAAGATTGTCAGTAATCTAATTTGATCTCTGGGTATCTATAATCTTAAATGTGGGGAGATTAATTAAGTATTTAGTAATTAAAATTTTGTGACATAATTCGAAGATAACGTCGGGAGTTAAGTCAAGACCTTTAATGAAATACGTCTAGACTCGTTTAAAAATGAGTTTAACTCGGGGATTGAGTTAGCGGTGTTCTTTTTTTTTACAGGATTAGTCAGTACTTTATTTTTTGTCGTGATCCCTCAAGTAGCCTGAGTTTTACACTCTCTAATCTGTTTGGGATAATTTTTAGGATCCCAATATTTAATTTGATCAATGGTTTAACGGCCGCATTGATCATAAATTAAATTAGAAATCGAGAGTATTTTGATCCTGTGGACATTATATGCACCTAGGATTAAAAACCCTAGGCTTTATATTGATGCCCCAGCCACCACCTGCAGATCTTTCAAGATCTGTTCCTTTCTAATTTTTCCAAATCCCTCTCTCTCTCCTTATCTAACTCTATCTCTGATCTATATAGACCTAGGTTTCCTTTTCAAAAATCAATAGAAATTATTTTCTTGATAGTAAGAGAGAGTGAGATGCTGGAAATTGATTGAGGCTTCCAGCGGGTATCTCACAGAGAAGGGATTCAGAGAAAAAAGAATTTTGAGAATTCTTTGGTGAGATTTTTGAGTGAGGGAAAAATAAGAAAAAATATTTTATTATTTTTCTGGGTTTGAAAACTTGAGCAAACGGCATAGAGATTCGAATAAGGATCGTAACCCACACTACGTTCTTCGAGACGTGCAATCGGGACATACACGAGAAAATCACCGAGTTATCTCAACGGTGTCGTTGCAGTCACAAAGATCAAACCTACAAGATCTCTAAAGGTATAAAATTTTAATTCCGCACCCTTTATACCTTGTTTCGTATTTTTTTCTACGTACCTGTATCGGGATTCCCGGAACCCAATAAGTGGTATCAGAGCCCACCGATACTATTCGCAAATTGAACATACGTATGTTCTAATCTCTGTTTTGCAGCGTTTGTCACTATTATGATCCATTTTGAATGAATGAATGTTTTAATTTTATGCTTTCGTAGTTTTTTTCCCAACGATGTGATTCGGGATAAAAATATATGAACGCCATGGATGAGGTATAGGATTTTAAAAATATAATTTATTCATTTTGTATCTTCGGTTGATTTTGTATCAGATCATAAAATGGAGTTTTGGAGAAGAAATAGAAAGAACCAGGCGCGGAGAACGTGATTATGTCCGGACGCAGGACAAAAATGTCTGGACATTTTTTTCCAGAAGGTTTTTTGGAGGGCACCGTCCAGACGCCGGAGGAATTCTGTCCGGACGGAGGACGAGCATCCGGATGTGGGAGGAGTCCGTCTAGACATTTTTGTCCAAAGGGTTCTAAGGGCCACCACCGTCCGGACGCCGACGTGCTGAAGACGCGAACTTTGGGATTTGAAAGATTTTTTGCAATTCGAAATTATCTCATCGAATATGGACGACTTGGATCATAACAGTGGTTTATTTATTTTTATTTCTTATTATTTATTTGGATGAATGGTTTATTATTTTTTGTATGATTTTTTTTAACAAACGGATAATACGGAAAATGAATAATTTTTGTATCCAAACAAATATAAAATTAAAATATTTTTGTTTTAATTTAAACTTAAAATAAAGATGATTTTAATTAAATATGGAAAACCTTGATTTTAATTAATTCTTTGTTTATAGTTTTTTTATTAAAACAAATGAAATCACTATATTTAATTTACGGGTTAAATTATTTAGAGTTTTAAAAGTTTTTACCAATCGAGTTTTAAAACTTAGATTAAATAATTTTTTATAATTAAATGTGTTTTGTTTATATTAAATGAAAAGTTTTAATTGATTAAATGGGCAACGTGGATTTTAATTGAAATTAAAATTTTATTTAATATTAAGCAAATATTATTTGTTGGATTTTTATATTAATTAAACATGATAAATTTTTATTTTCTTTATCCCAGATTTTATTAAAAAATTAAGCTTTTATTTTAATTAATTTTAGAATCAACAAATATTTTTTAAAAACTCTCAGTTTTTAAAGATTAAATGGGAGAGGAATTTAGTCACATATAAATTCTGCGGTATCCATTACTTGTTCGTTGGTAATGCAATTACAGTCTGCATGCCGACTTTGACTTTCGATCTTCCCATCAGATAGACTATAGTTGTGGGTTACTAGAATGGATCTCCAAAAGGAGTGATTCGATAAAGAGTGTCAGTAGAATTACATCATCTCCATCTGAGTGATCCACTACAAGGACACAGTCTTTTCGAATTAAAATGGTAGTATACACTTAAATGGAAATAATAGTATCCTCCCCATCGAAATCACTATTATTATTTTTTGGGACCAAATATATCGGCTATTTAATTTTACTTGAAATGTGTAATTTCGTAGAAAGTAAAATTAATTGACTTCGGGTCTACCCGGACGAATGTTGATTGGTAGGCGTCCATACTATCGTGGCTTGCTATATCACGATGTGCTGGGTTGCCGATTAATTTCTTTAAAATAATGGTTGAAAGTACCAAATTTTAAATTGAATTAAAATATTTTCTCATAAAATTAATTAAGTTTAATTTTTTATTCTTATGATTTTAAAATGACTTTCAATTCACTTGCAAGCATTCTCAAAGAACACAAACTTACTGGACCGAATTTTATCACTTGGAAAAGAAATATATAGTGTTAACTTCCGAGGATTTTGGTTTTGTGTTCGATATAGTCTGTCCATCGGTACCTGGTGAAGGGGCAACCGATAAGAAAATCCAACTTTACCAGAGATGGATTAAGGCTGAAAGAATAATGTGGTGCTATATACTGACTTCTATATCAGATGTACAGCAGAATCAACATTAGTCTATGGAGACTACTTATGACATGATCTTAAACTTGATAAAAATATTTGGAGCTCAAGGTTGTGCTGTTAGGCAGGTCGTCATGAAGGCCTTAATGAACACAACCATTGCCGAGGGTACACCGGTGAGGGACCACGCTTTGAAGGTGATCGATATTCTGAACGAGCTTCAGGTCCTAGGAGCAGAAATTGATGGGAAAACCTAGATTAATATCTTGCTCCAATCACTACCCGACTCATTTTAGCAGTTCTACTTGAATTACAACATGAACAAGTTGGATTTCACTTTGGTAGAACTATTGAAAGAGTTTCAGGTAGTTGAAGGTGTTATTCAGAAATTACTGAGTACCTTTGTTGTTGAAAATGTTCTACTTCTAAGCCGAAAGGCGGAAAGAAGAAGAAAAAATTTCAGCAGCTGGCTAAGGCACATACAATCCACCCAACTCAGGAAAATATGAAGAAGCCAAAGGACAAATGTTACCACTGTAAGAAGTCAGGATACTATAAGAATAACTGTCCGAATCTTCTCAATAAAAGGAACACACAAGGTAAATCTTATTCTTTGGTTGTTGAAACATGTTTATCGGTGTAATCTACGGTACCTAGTGTGTAGATACGGGAGCCACTAATCGTGTCTGCAATTCATTGCAGGGGTTCCAGGAAACCAAACAACTTAGAGATAGGGAGATCTACCTGCACATGGGTAATACTACTAGGGCCGTTGATGTTGTTATAGGAGATATTAGTTTATCTTTTGGTAGAAATAAGAATTTAATTTTAATGAATATTCTTTATGTACCTTCTATCAGAAGAAATTTAATTTTAGTTTCTACTTTGATACGAGATGAATATTCAGTTTATTTTAATAATGAAGTCGTTATTAAGGATAGTAAACATGTTATCTGTCGTGCTACATTGGTGAATGATCTTTATATATTAAATTCTGATATTTTTGCATTGCAACATAACGAGATAAATAACACACATGTATTACTACTTAAGAAAAAGAGTTATTCTTTGATGAACCAAACATATTTTTGGCACTTACGTATGAGTCATATTAATCTAAAAAGAATTCAAAGACTGGTAGAAGATGAACATTTGGGTTCATTGGAAGCAGAGGCACTTCCAGTCTGTGAATCCTGTTTAGAAGGTAAGATGACTAAAAGGTCATTCTCTGCAAAAGAATATAGAGCCAAACATGTGTTGGATTTGGTTCATTCAGATTTATCTGGACCTATGACTATCCGGGTAAGAGGTGACTATGAGTACTTTGTCACTTTCATTGACGATTACTCTAGGTATGGATATATTTACCTGCTTCACCATA
Source organism: Aequorea victoria (assembly GCA_032361285.1). Classification (NCBI taxonomy): domain Eukaryota; kingdom Metazoa; phylum Cnidaria; class Hydrozoa; order Leptothecata; family Aequoreidae; genus Aequorea; species Aequorea victoria. Next base: position 2,615 of record JAUTBS010110702.1, on the reverse strand, counting down.
AGTCTGAGACCTTTGAGAAATTCAAAGAGTTTAAGGCCGAGGCAGAGAAGTGGACAGGTAAAAGTATCAAAACCCTATGATCTGATCGTGGGGGTGAGTACCTCTTGAGAGAGTTTAGGGACTATTTATCTGTGGAAGGAATTACATCCCAGTTGTCTGTGTGAGAATATTCTGTCAGAATATTCAGATTGTGAGAATATTTTGATTCCGTATATATTGTCATTAGTAGGGTATATTCGGTTTCCTAGTTTAGGCTTTTCGTAGGCTATATATATGGTGTAATTCTTCATGGTTGAATAAGCTGTTTTTAGCTAATATCAATAATATTCTCTCTGGTATTTTCCTAACAATTTCATCCTACTTTCACATTACCACAAAGCAGATGTTTATATGGGAAATAATTGTTAACGCTCCGTTTGTTTCAACGAAAAACATTTTCATTAGAAAAACATTTCTGCAGAAAATATTTTCCAGTTTGGTTGTGATTTTGAAAATAATGGTGTTAGTAGTTGTGGTGATGGGTGGAGGAGAAGGTGGTGGGTGGCGGTGGATGAGGAGGAGGTGGTGGTGGGTAGTGGTGGCAGAGATAATGGTGACTGTAGTGGTGGTGGTGGGGTGGTTGAGGAGGAGGCAGTGGTGATGGTGGTGGTGAGTTGATGGTAGGGGTGGCGGTGGGGTGGTGGTGGTGGTGGCAACGGGGACAGTGGCAACAATGATGGTGGCAGTGACAATGGTGGGGTGGTGTAAGGTGGTGGCAGTGGTGGTGCGATGATAATGGTGGTGCTGAAGTGATGATACAAATGTAGTAATAATACGTCACATTAAGTAAGAAAAATATTTTTCGCCTTTAAAAATTGGAAACATTTTTTACCAAAATTAACTTATTTTCCGTTGACCAGGAAAATATTTTTCATCGACTTTTAATTCCCGTCGTACCCAACACCAGAACATGCAGAAAATATTTTCCAAAAAATATTTTCCATTGAAACACACGGAGTGTAAAGTAACCTGAGTTTAAACTTTTGAACCACATTGGTAGCCCCACTTTCATAGGTAACTGGGCCAGCAACTAGTCGATCGTTATAAGTTGTATCAGAGTTGACCACGGGCCCTCGACGGGCTCCACAGCAGTGTGGTGAAAGAGTAGAGGTTCCGGAGAGGGAAGAGAAGCCCCGAGATAGTGCACCTTGTGTCCACGTATGTACTGCTCCATTGTCACATATAACCTGCTATTCACATCAGCCAGCCAAGAGAAATTAATGGACAATATGGCGCAACAAGAATGTTGCGTAATTAAAGAGGGAAAATTGTAACATCCATCTCACATCGAGTGAGGATGAAAAATTAGAATATTATATGATGAAACACCAAACTGGGCATAAAATTTTGAACCACGTTGGTAGTGGTAGGTCGTTACAACTTACAATGGAAGCCATCACAAGAACTGCCATGACATCTGATGCTGAAACTAAAGAAGAAGGCTCTAGAGAAGAAGAAGGCTCTAGAGAAGAAGGCGGCTCTAGAGAAGCGGCAGTTGAACCATTCATAATGGAGGTTTGTCCCATGGAGGAGCAGAATAATCGATAATAGGAATTAGCGGCAGTAGGTAGTGTTAGTGTCAATAATCTTTAAACCCACACAGATCTGAGTCTTAACAAGATAAAAAGACGCAATCATAAAATTCTTTCAATATCGCTTTTGTCGCTCTAAACAATAGTAAAAGGATGATGATATAATGATTAATCTAAAAAATTCTCAAGGGTACTGTAGTAATTAGATAACAACTTCCCAAACTGCTCAATAGTACAAATCTTCTAATAAAGCTCCATTAACCCCTGGACCAGGGTCGGCTTAAGCCTAAAGAACTTGCTTTAGGCCCCACTGCTCCTCAAGTTTATACAAGGCCCCATATTAGATAGATGTTCATGTATAACCAATAAAAAATAATATTTCTACAAAAGCAAGAAACCACAAGACCCTTAGGCCCTAACAAAGTCTATGGAAGTTAAACTATCTCTGCAAAAGACCCTGGGAAACAGAAAAGCAAAGGGATACTGTGCAAAAGCTTTGGACTGGCCCTCCTACTTACAATTGTTATTATTATTTAACTTTGTAATCTCTCTTTTCCAAATCATAATAAAGTTGATAATTTTTTTCAAGGTCCCAAATTTTTACTCGCTTTAATCTTTGAAGATCGTACAAAAAAGTCATCATTGTCTAAACCAAGCCTTATGAACTTCATTGTATAAAAGCCAAAAAAAAATAATACTCACTTCTTGTCCTTAGAAGTGCTTCACCAAAAGGGGGGGCAGGGAAAACCTTCTTATTCAAAGGCTATAAAAAAACTTCCTTATCCGAGGGCTAGCAAAACAAAAACCATCCTTGTCCATAGGCCATCAATAATAAAGGATAAATAAAACACATTCTTTGCCATAGCAGGGGGGGAAAAAAACTTCTTATCCAAAGGCCCAACAAAATAAAAACTCTCTTTGTCCAAATGTCCCCAATATTAAAGACGGTAAAACCTATCCTAATTACAAGAATAGATAAGGAAAGAAAATGAGTTTTACATAAAAATCACAATGTAAAAAATAATAAATATTATTTAAACCACT
>JAUTBS010110591.1:0-12731 GCA_032361285.1 Aequorea victoria | reverse complement strand
AGTCCATCGTGATGTGCTCCCACTTCCATTCGGGTATAGGTAAGGGTTGCAGCCTTCCCCCGGGTCGCTGGTGCTCGACCTTCACTTGCTGACAGGTTAAGCACCTGGCCATGAATCCTGCCACGTCGCCTTTCATTCCACTCCTCTAGTATTGTCGTTTAAGATCTTGATACATCTTGTTGCCTCCAGGATGTACTGCGAAACTGGAGCAGTGAAATTCTGTGAGCACCTCTTCTCGTAAGCCATAGAAATTCGGTACGAACATTCTTCCTTTAAACTTCAAATCCCCGCTGGCGCCGAGGGTCCAACCGATAGCAGTACCGTCGGTTGGTAACTTGGATTTTAGAAAAATCATTTCCTGGTCGACCTCTTGAGCTTTCGCGATCCTCGTAAGCAGAGTCGACGTCGCTGCTATTGAACTGATAAGGAACTCGTTGGTATTCAGACTAACGCCAACGTTGAATTCCCCGGTGGTCTGCAACATATTCCAGCATTCTACTCCCAAGCATGCCAAGAGACTGTGATCCTTGTGGCTTAGAGCGTCCGCCACAACGTTCGCTTTTCCAGGATGATATGTAAAGACCTGGTTTTCGCCGACACTTTAACCTAGGCGTAAGCGTACCCTAACTTGTCTAACAAAGAATTCAAACCCTAAAAATTGAATCATACAAACCCTAATAGTAAAATTAAAGGTTCAATACTTAGATGGATCAAGTAAGTGATAACTTGAACTTAGAAATTAAACAAGATTAAGTCAAGTTTGAGATTCTAAGTTTGGTCACCTAGATCACAATCAAAACTTGAGATTTTGGATTAAGTTCCAACATGGAAATTTAAGCCCATGGGCCTATTAAATAAATCAATAGATTAAATTTTAATTTTAAAGCTCAATTAAATAAATTTGAGCCCATTCCATAAACTAGACTTGGAAATTACCTAAAAGACCTATTTTTGTAATTAAAGACTAGAAAGGCCCCCATTAATTATCTAATTATGGAAATAATAAAATAAAACAATTAATTTAATACCCAAAGAGTCCCAATCGGCAGCCCCCATGGAGAGTAATGCGATGGGATAATTTTTGTTCAATTAAAATTAAAAAGAAAAGAAGATGTCATATCAAATCCCCTAAAATTAGGGCCCTTGTTCCCTAATGAACCAAACATGGTCTTATGGCCTAAGAAAAAAAGATTTTTACACCCAAACAAGGCACTTGGATTCTTGGAGCCCAAGACTTGATTAGAATAGAATGGGATTGGAGGAACTAGAATGAAATGGGTAGTTAGGATGGAACTAAATGAGGGGTATATTAGTCTTTTCACTCTATTCTTTGGCCTATAAATAGCACCCTCTTCCCAACATTTTCTCATTTGCTCCAACTCTTCTCTCTCTCTCTAAACCCTCTCCCAAATTTTGACATACCAAGAAGAAGAAGAGAAGAAGAAAAAGAAAAGAAGAAGGAGGAGAAGAAAGAAGAAAAAAGAAAAAGAAGGAAAGAAAGGAGTTTGATACAAGTGCTTAGTTCCAACTTCTCAAACCAAGAACTTATAAGTAAGAACCTCTTAGAACCTTAGATTTATTCCTAAATATCATGTTCTTACTTCTCATCCTCTATAAGATAAAAATAAAGGATCAAAAATGGAAGAAGATGGACATAGAATCTTGAACCATAGAAATAGTTGAAAACCTTGATTTATGGACTTTCTGAATGGACTGTAAATGAAGGAAACATATTGTAGAGAGTTAATGTAAACCTTAATATGCTTATATGATATTGTTTTGATTTGTTTGGACATGCCCTAGTTGGGTAGAAATAGGAGTTGATGTTGATTTGTTAAGAACATGAAAAACAGAAAGTGACAGAACTGAAATAAAGCCTTTTCAACAATTTTTGTGTGTACCAAACATGACTTAAATAAAAATTTATTTTTACCATAGCTTCTTTCAGATGTATTAAGCATATAAAGTTTTTTTTAAGCTTAGAAATTTATTTTTGAACCCCTTTGACATTTTAGAAAAATCTGTGACAAGTGAGGTAGATTGATAGTCAACTTTGAACCTTCATACCTCTCTCCAAAAATATTCCCTGAAGTTGATTCACATATCAAAAGATATATATATATATGAGTCTAGTGTCACCCCCTTTTTACAGAAGTCTTTTTCAGTTAATACATTTTGAGTTATGCCATTTTTTCCAAACAGGTCTTTATTTTGACAGCATCTGTTATATTAATTTTTAGACCCTTTTCTGTTTGCAACCAGAATTTGGTCCCTTCATGAAAATTGTAGATAACACTTTTAATTAGTCCACTTTAAATTGTTAGAATTGTTAATGAACGTTTGATAATTTTAAAGTATTTTAGAAGCACTGTGACAGATTCTGTAAATGGGCTCTCTTCTGAGATGTTAAGTGTTTAAGGCTCTACTTGCCTCAAGTCTTGTTTGTTTCTTATTTAAAGTAGCAACCATGGGTTAAAATATTTGTTTATGTCTGGAATATGTATATTTTGATCTCCATTCATGCTATGGCTTATCTCATGCATGGACTGAATCTTGAGTGGGATGTTTACCTTGTGTCTAGCTCGGCTAGGATGAATTGTCATTGAACCTTGTGTTGGTTGTCATCAAGTTCATGGGGATGTGACTTGGGTTGAGATTGTGGTTTTGTGATGGAGTGGGTGAGATCCCTTCCATGTTGTGACCTTTTCATGTGTATCGTGTTTTGTTGGTGCACCGTGTTGAACTAAGGCTTTAGCGCAGCAGTCAAGAACTCCATCCTTGGACATTCATGAGCTAGTTGAGTATGTCACTCAGCTACGACTCATGGTATGGCAAGATGGGTCTTTGTGATCGGTTCTATCCGGGGTCCGCATGATCCGGTGGGTATGTCACCCTTCCGAAATCATGGCACTGTTATGGGGGACTGTATCCGACTGTCTGACGGCCTAAACGACTCAAGTTCCAGCTGCAAAAGTTCAAGAGTTGTAAGTATCCAAGTGTTGGGTGGTGGTCGGGTGTTTTGTCGGATCCTTTCGGCATAAAGGAGTCCGGGTTGAGTTTTAGAGTTTCATCATTTCCGCATATCATATCCTGTTATCTCTGTGTATGTATTTCAGTGTAGAAATATTTGGTTCGGGAGATTCTTTCTGGGCTTCGCAGCTCATGGAGTTTCGTGCCAGGTTATGAGGGCGGATCTGTACCAGAGGAGCAGGAAGAAGACTGCGTCGAGCCATGGCTTAATCCCGATTGTAATTTCTATTAAGTTTTAGTTTTATTTTTGTTGGCTTGTAATACTTAAAATAGGGAGTATAATGTGAACCGCAGGAACACTTAATATTGCTATTGTAGGATAAATATTAATCAAGTGTGAGATGGTTGTCTTAGAATAACCTTAATTACTATTATTATATCTCTTAACGAACTGAAAATTTTGGGACATTACACCTTCGCCCTGCCTGAAACAGGTTACACTTCGCACTTCCCCTCATGATGTATAAGCTACACGGCTCAGGGTCATCCTAAGTTGCGTTCCACGCTTCGTGAGTTAGATAGTGGTGCTCTTACCTGACCAACTTTGGTTGTGATGCTCGTTTTTCAAAGAAGAATTTGGTGGTTTTGTCCCTAGATAAACGTTTTTGCATTTTTCTAGGGAATTTTTATTATTAGGGTTTTGTCCCTCGATTAACGTTTTCACATTTTTTTTAAAGTTTTGTTGACTTCATATTTTTGGTTGTCCAATGTTTATACATTTTTCTAGGAAATTTTTTCATTTTAATAGTTAGATAAGTACTTTCATACTTTCCTAAACTTATTGAATTTTCTATTTTGGACCGAATTAGGTTGCATTTTCATGCTTTCTATGACATTATTTTTCATTTTAGGTCAATAGAACAAGCATTTACATGCGTTTCTAGGTTTATTAGGTTTTTTCTTTTTGGTTCGACTTAGGTTGCATTTTCATACTTCTTAGGACATAATTTTCCATTTTAGGTCACTAGAATAAGCATTTACACGTTTTTCCAGGTTTATTGGGTTTTTGATTTTTGGTCCGATTTCGATTTCATTTTCATGCTTTTGAAGACAAAATTTTCCATTTTAGGTCACTAGAATAAGCATTTACACACTTTTCTAGGTTTATTGGGTTTTTGCTTTTTGGTTCTCAAATTAAGTTGCGATTCATGGTACTTAACATGATAGATTATATTTTTTTAGTCAGATTATGCATTCTCCTTTTCTTTAGCTTTTCTTACTTCAGTCTATATTTTCTGACGATTTTTTTGTATTTTTCTTCCTTTTTGCAGACTGACAATTATTTACGTGGGTTCGGGGGCTCCGCCCGAATCTTTGAATCGTACCAAGTTCTTCCCTTGGAGAGCCGGGTGCTTGTTGATAGATCCGGGTTTAGCCGGTTCATTCACTTCCTCACGAGTACTCATAATGACAGAGTACTCCTAACGGCATTGGTGGAGAGGTGGTGGGATACCACCAACACCTTCCACTTTCAGACATTTGAGGCTACCCTGACCCCGCTACATTTTTCTATGATCATGGGGATTAGGGTAGGGGTGATCTGTTTCCCCTCGACCCCACCGTCGGCTGGTATCACACCCCAATTTGGAAAAGGTGACCGGCCATAGATATTGGGCCTTAGCCTAATAAACCAAGTAAGCCTTACTTAACAATTAGCTAACAATATGCTAAAAGATCTCAAATGCTAAGGATTTAATCAATTAAAATCTAATATAATCAAAATAGAACAATAGCCCATAATGTCTCAACAATATTCATTATTCTAACAATTCATGGCCAATGTTTATTTATATAAATGCGGAAGAAAAAAATGCATGTCCTAGAGGTCTTATTCCTGGATCCCACGAAGCTACTGAGTCTATCATCTAGCTTCTTCCTTGATTTCCTAAAAATGTTATATCACAACGCCAGGTAAAGCTGGTGAATGAAAACATGTATAATAGAATACAATTCAAAATAGGGGATTCAAATAGTTTTGTACATCAACATAATCATGGTATGAGATATACAGTATAATCAAAAAGGGCGATCACACAACCCATCATTTTATTTCATTTCAAAAGGGAGATCATTCAACCCATCATCTCTTTTTAAAATGACGATCATTCAACCCATCATCTCTTTTCAAAAGGGCAATCATTCAACCCATCATTTCATTCTTGAAAATATATATTTTTTATATGGCCTCGTTATCAACACGAGTCACCATGATCTCAAACAGGACATCAGAGGTGTCCTCAAATTAGACGTAATATGTTTGTGTCATAATAATGGTATAGCGATATGCTCATCAAAAAGTGAAAAAAATTAAATCAAATACCACAGGAACAGCCTGTGCATAACAATGCCACATCATAACTTAGGGCAGCCTCGGCCCATTAGATCCAATATCGAAGTAGGGTCACCACAAGTTGGCGCATGGGTTTGTTGCCTAAACGATCCCAGTTAGGGTCACCGGATTCACCCGGGTTGTCCCTTAACCGTTGAGTCAACTAGAGTCACCACGAGATTCAGACCGGGTCTATTCCCTAGCTGGCCAGAATCACCTCCGTAGAGGGTTTTCCCTTGGATTTTTTCATTCCCAAGAATCATGTCTCATAATCGGACCATATATATCGGAAAAACATGTAAAAGATTTGTACCATGAGTTCAAAAGAGACTATCATACAATATCATTTCAAAGCATTTAAAAACATCTGTATTTCCTTTTTCAACATAATTTGGGGAATACAGGGATTTTTTTGAAAGTACATAGCATGTAAATCCACTCACCTGATATCCAATGCAAGCTCAAATGAAATAGAAAGCAAAGGTAAGAATCTTCGTCACCCTGATTATGTGATACAATACATCATAATCCATAATAAAGCTAATAAACTATTTATAGCTACCGAACGGACCCTTTCGCCATTTATAAGTTTTAATATTTAGTTCTAGTGTTAAATTAATCATTAATTAACTTATTTTATCATTAAACTGATACCCAAATAGAGCCTAAGCATGATGATTAATCATAGGAAATTATATTTCAAGATTTTTGGCACTGTGAGTCGACCCAACAGTGTCACAGAAGGCTATGAGTCGACACAACAAGGCTGTGTGTCAACTCAAGGGTAAACAGTCTCGGCATAGGCGACTATGAGTTGACTCAAAGGACTGTGAGTTGGCCCAGGTCTTCTAAGGTGGCCATGAGTCGACACCACAGAGGCTGTGAGTCGACCCTAGGTGGTAAGTTACGGTCTAGGGTGGCTGTGAGTCGACCCAAGCCTCTTAGGTGGCCATGGGTTGATGCAGAGGAGGCATGTGTCGACCCAAAGGCATGGACAAGGTACTATGAGTCCACCCAAAGAGGTTGTGAGTCGACCCAATGACAAAAGGGCACTATGTGTAACACCCCTCTCCCCAGAGGGTAATTACTCCAACTCCGGAGGGACGGTACAGTTTACCTAATCCACATCAAGCATAATATAATAAGGGATGCACTCCGCATTTCCCCAGATAAAAACATCATCAAACATTCTCATATGTCATACATAAATTCTACTAAGGGATACTCCATTCCGATAAACAAAAGGTAAGCTATCTACGGACTACTCAATCCCAATTGTGAAAGATAAACAACATCATGATTATCTATTTACTTATTACAATTCAACTTAAAGATTACACAAAGGTCTTCCTCTTCCTGACACTAGTGCATCAAAGTCTACTCTGAACTGTAATCTGCAACCATAAGTTTATAAGAGAGTGAGCTTAGCATTAAAATGAAACAAGATATAAATCATCAATTTCCAAAAAGCATTTTATGTAAAAGCAACATCACACACACAGATAAGAAAGGTTTCCATAATTCTCAAACATCATACATTGAAATACGTTTAACAAAGCATCTCAAACTCAACGTTCACGTGTTATAACCCACATATATACATATGTATAACACCACACCTAACGCACGGTTATAATGCCGAAGTAGTTGTTTAACCTCACGACCGGAAGTTCCGACGGTACCGTTACCTCAAGACACAACGCACTTTCATTTGAGTGGCGGGTGTGAGGACCACTCATATATAACACTAGTGGTAAGTGTATCCACCCACATCAGGGTTTTATCCACCACTGGACCTCCACCCAACTTAGGGGCAATGCCTTTAAGGCTATCCAACACCTACACAAGGGACAAAGCCTTTTAAGGCTATTCAACACCCACACAAGGGGCAATGTCTTTTAAGGCTATCAGGCACCCACACACGAGATTCTTCGGGATGGTTACCCATTATAACTTGGGATATACAAGCAATACATGCAACTCAAGATATATTTTGATCTCATCATTCACATAGAAACATGCTCACATTTGATAAACGAGAAGTAGACTTCATTTGAACACTCAAACATGCTTTAAAAAAAACACCCATGAGATCATCACCAAAACATGTTATTCAAAATATTTATAAAAACTCATGTTCTCTACATTTTATTTTACATAAACTAGCCACTCTCACCTTTCATTTGAATACTTCACGAATAACCTCTTTGATTACGAGGCAACTCTTCTTTGTCCGTGGCTAAACCTCTGAGACATAGATTACACAATAAATCATGTATAAGAAATATTCTCATACGGTCCCTAACATCTTACGTCATGATCCTATGGTCACCTAAGGTCCTTTGTTCCTACTGGAACATGATCTACTCTCAACTTAGAGGTTTCCCCACCCATAATGTTCGGTGAATTCACTTCAAAGAATTAAACCTCTTTAATAATTCTTGATATATTTCTAGAGGATAAATGTGATCATTAGTTACATTTTTCATAAAAAAATCTAAGGCCATAAGTGGCCACAAAGGCTCAGAAACCAAATAGGAATAAACTATTTTTTTGTGCTTTGAGTCGACTCAGGACTGAGTTGGGTCAACTCACGGTGCTCACAGAGGGGTTTGGGTCGAGATAAGGGCTGAGACACATCGACTCATGCACACTAGCTGGGATTGGGTCGACTTACATGGGGCTTGGGTCGACTCATCTGTGCTGGGACTTGGCTTGGGTCGAGGCATGGGTCGAGATTGTCTCGACTCATGAGCACTGGGCTGGCTTGGGTTGACTCACACAGAGGTTCCAAGCTTGGTTCGACACCCATAGAGGTTTGGGTCGACTCAGGCCCCCGATTGTTAAAACAACAGAGAGCAAAAATTTCCTGAGTCAACACCCATGAGACTTGGGTCGACTCAAGCTACCGCCTGTTAAAACTACCGGGAGCTAAAATCGTCTGAGTCGACATCCATGAGACTTGATTCGACTCAGGCTCTCGCCTGTTAAGACTCCCGAGAGCTAAACACCTTGGGTCGACTCACAGAAGGTTTGGGTCGACTCAAAAGGTCTAAAAATGTTGATGCTCTGTTTCTGTGTTTTCTCTAAAACTAAGGGAATGTTTGGGTGAAAATATGGTTTTTCCACTTTACTCCAAGCTCAACAACACTTGCAAACTTCTCTCCTCCACATCCATATCATCTAACACTCCAAAATCCCTCATAAGGGTCTTTTCACCAAGATTTAGAAAAAAATCTAGATTTCTCCCATTAAAATACCCATCAGTGGATAAACATTGGAGATCTACAATGCATGTATCTAGAACTAGGACGGATTGAGGGAAAATGTTCTATACTTCGATTAAGGGAGGTATTTCATGGTATAAAACACATAAGAGCTGAGAACACGATTATTATCTCAAGAAACTCCAAGAACGACGTCAACGACAGTTTACGCCTCTTCCCTTCTCCTCTACTGTAAATGGTGTAGAAATACCTCACTGTTCCAGCTCCAGAACTCTCAAAGCTCCAGGAAAATATTTCACTCACTCCTCACGATCTTACATACAACTGAGGAAGAAACTCTCAGATTTCTTAGGAAAAGATGTGGGTTTCGGGTTCTCTATAGAGAGAAAGAGAACAGACTCTCTTTTGGGTCTCTCAGGGAGCCTTGGGATGATGAAAAGGCAGAAGGGATGGGACAGGAGTGGGCTGTCAGTCACACCCTCCCTGACATGCTGGTTGTCTCCCCTTAAAAGCCTCCACTTTAATTTAATGTATAATATTATCCCACTCTCCACATTTTGAGGATTTAATAATTAATTCATCCATAACTCAAATTAATTAATTGGCCAAGATTAATTTAATAATTACCATTTTAAGCTTGATTAATATTAATTATTCTTAAAAATTTAATTTAAAAATTATGGGATGTTACATCTTTACCTTTTTGTTTGATAAACAATGTTGAATCTAGTTTTCCTCTTGAGAATTCTTTTTCTAATAGAAAACCACTTAGTCTTTCGTACCAAACTCTTGGTGCTTGTTTTAAACCATATAATACTTTTGTTAACTTAAAGACATGATCTGAATATTTGTGATTCTCAAAACCCGAGGGTTGCTTTACATATACTTCTTCATTTATGTATCTATTTATGAACACACTTTTGACATTCATTTGATATAATGTAAAGTCTTTTTGACATGCAAATGCTAATAACATTCTTATAGCTTCTAGTCTAGCTACAGGAGCATAGGTTTCTTCATAATCAAATCATTCTTCCTAATTATAACAATGGGCTACTAGTCTAGCTTTATTTTCTTACTATATTTCCAGATTCATCATTTTTATTTCTAAAGACCCATTTTGTTCCTATGACAGATATATCTTTAGATCTAGGAACTAAGGTCCAAACCTTATTTCATTCAAATTGATTTAGTTCCTCTTGCATAGCATTTACCCAGTACTCATTATTTTCAGCTTCTTGAATATTTTTAGGTTCTATTTGAGATATGAATGCTAGATTATTACATATATCTCTAGAGAGAGAGTGAGTGGTTACCCCTTTGGTTGGCTCCCCAATAATTTGATCTTTTAGATGGTCTTTAATCAACCTTCTATATGTAGTTTCAATTTGTGGTTGATTTTGTTCTCTTGATTGTTCTTCATCCTTATTCTCTTTGTTAGGTTGAGAGACGTCAATGGTTACATCTTTGAGCTTATCATTTTCAAGTTCTTCTCTCAATCCTACACAATCATCATCAATATACTTTTCGAATAGAGGAATATTAGTTTCTTCAAAAATAATATGCATAGATTCTTCAACAACTTGAGTTCTTTTAATGTATACTCTATATGCTTTACTCATAGTTAAATATCCTAAAAATACGCCCTCATCCGATTTAGCATCAAATTTTTTGAGATTGTCTTTTGTGTTTAATATAAAGCATTTACATCCAAACACATGAAAATAGCCAATATTGGATATTCTACCATGCCATAGTTCATATAAGGTTTTATTAACTTTTGATCTAATAAATACCCTATTTGACACAGCATGCGGTATTAACGACTTCGGCCCAAAAGTATTTAGCTAGATTGTGTTCATTAAGCATAGTTCTAGCCATTTCTTGTAGAGTTCTATTCTTTTGTTCAACAACGTCATTTTGTTGGGGTGTTTTAGGTGTGAAAAAATTATGTCATATTCCATTTTCATCACAAAAAATTTTAAAATCTTTATTCACAAATTCTCCCCTCTATCACTTCTTATGTTGTTAATCATGCATTTTTTTTTTTATTTTGAAGTCTTTTACACAATTTAGCAAAATGTAAGTATGTTTCATCCTTATGTGCAAGGAATATTACCCATGTATATCTAGTATAATCATCAACAATTACAAAGGTGTAATATTTCTCACTTAAGCTAGCTTTAGATGTAGGCCCAAATAAATTCATCTGTAATAGTTGTAGAGGCCTAATTGTTGATATGTGGTTCTTTTTCTTAAAGGATGATTTTCTTTATTTTTCGTATTGACATGCATCACAAATTTTATCTTCAATACACTTGTTTTTAGGAAGACATTTTACTAGTTCATTATTAGATAGTTTTGTGACTAAGTCCATACTAGCATGACCTAGCCTTCTATGCCACAACTAACTAGTTTCATTAATGACTGCTAAGCATTTTACATTTTGTGATTCAATTTCATCAAAATCAATTGTGTATGCATTTTCATTTCTATGACCAATAAAAAGAATCTTATTATCACATACCTTTTCTAATCGACAGACATTAGTTTTAAAGATTACTTTGTATCCTTTATCACATAGTTGACTAATGCTTAGCAAGTTATATTTAAGTCCATCTATTAGCAAGGCATTTTCAATAGCTAGGGAGAAATTCTTACCAATGGTGTCAACTCTGAGAATTTTATCTTTGGAGTTGTCACCGAAATTTACGTGCCTCTATTTCTTGGTATGATAGAGATGAATTTATTTTTATCGCTTGTCATATATCGGGAGCATCCACTATCTAGGAACCATTTGTTCTTATGTGGAGTTGGCTTTAAGCACACCTACAAGAAAACAATCAGACAATTCTTTTGGTACCCACTTTTTTTTAGGTCTTTCAATTTTTAGTTTTCGTATGATGCAGTCTTTTAGGAATCCAGACTTTGTTCTTATCTTTGCAATTGTTTTTAATATGACCTAATTTTCCGCAATGTTCATAACATGGTATTTCAAGAGTTGTTGAATCTTTTAAAAACTTTTGATCATTTGATTCTTCATAACCTATGCTGGCTTTGTTGTAGACACATATTTATTGTCCTAAAAATTTGTTACGATTTTTTTCACCTTTTGTTAACTTTGTGACAATTCCGAATAGATCATTTATTTTCAATTTCAATGATTTGTTTTCCTTTTCTAAAAAAATCATTTTATCATTATGTAAGGATGCATTTCTTTCAAATGTTAATGTTTCATTTAAAATTTGTAACTCTTCAAGTTCTTTTGAAAGACTCATAACTTTCTTTTTAAGAATTTTGTTTTTCATTTTACTTTTTTCAAAATGACAATGTAACTCATTGAATGCATCTAGAAGTTCATCATAATCAAATGATTTTAAAATTATCTCATCATCATTGTCATCTTCTTCATTGCCCATGAGACAAAAATTCACAATCTTTTCATTGCTTGACGTTCATTCTTCTTGACTTCCGTCTGAGTCATCCCACGTAGCTTTCATTACTCTTTTCCTGAATTTCTTGGGCTTGTCTTTCTTTAGAAGTGGACAGTCTGCCTTAAGATGCCCTAGTTTCTTACATTCGAAACATATGAAGGGATGTTTCTTCATTGTATCATTATTGTTTAACTCTCCTTTGTTGAAGTCTTTCTTAAAGAATTTTCTTTTGAAATTTCTTGTCTTTTTAAGAAATTTGTTAAATTTTCGGCTAAGAAGTGCTATGTCATCTTTCTTATCATCAGAATTGTTTGAGTTTTTTTTGTCAGATGACTCTAGTTGTGAATATTTTAGGGTTATTCCCCTTCTTGCGTTTGGTTCCTCTTCTTCTAGATTTCCTTTCATGACGATCTCATTTGTCGTTAATGAACCCATGAGTTCATCAAGGCCAAGCACATTTAGGTCTTTTGCTTCTTGGATTACTGTGACATTTGCATCCCAACCTTTTGGCGAAGATCTAAGAATTTTCCTTACATTTTCAACATTAGTATAAACTTTTTCAATAGATTTTAAAGAGTTGATAATGTTAGTGAATCGTGTAAACATGCTAGAGATATTTTCATTACCGTGCATTTTAAAAAATGCATACTCATGCAAAAGCATACTAATTTTAGAGTTTTTAACTTGATTTGTGCCTTCATGAGTTATTTT
>JAUTBS010110481.1:0-12731 GCA_032361285.1 Aequorea victoria | reverse complement strand
AAAAGAGATTGAAAGTGAACTGGAATGAACTAAATACAATTATATATTGTGTGACTACTCCTTTAAAAATAAAAGAATGAGTTGAATGAACTTTCCTTTTTCGTATACTTTATTATATATGCTTTTCCATGATATGTTGTATACAATCTATTTTAATTTCCTATTTTAGAACTGTATGTACTATGCATGTTTCTATTCACCAGCTTTTTGCTGATATTGTATTCATCACATTTCAGGTAAAGCAATGAGAACTTGGACTTTGGACTCGATGCTTCAAGGGATTCAGTATACATACCTCTAGGACATGCATTATTTATTATCATTGCTTCTACATACTCCACATTATTATTGACATTATGACACATAGATTATTGATGTTTTTTGACATTATTGTTGGAGTTATGGGCTGTTGACCCAATTATTAATAAAATAGAATATTCTGTATTAAATGCATTGAATCGAATTTTAATTAAGCATACAGATCGCTTATTATTGTTAAGACTTACTTGGCTTGTTGGGCTAAGGCCCACAATCCATGGTCGGTCACCATTCCTAAATTGGGACGTGACAGACTGATTTACTCAATTTTAGATAATGAGACGGACCCAATTACTCAATTTTAGGTCGTGAGATGGACCTAACTACTCAATTTTTGGGTCGTGAGACAAACCACTTTTGGAGCCCCGAAGACAAAGATGATATTCAATGCGCATGTTGAAAGCCTAGAATATAATTTTTGACTATTGGTGATGATTTAAATATTTCTTTTATCAGAGACGGACTTTGAATTTTGGAATTTGGTTTTTTGAAACTCATAAATAAGAAAATGGGAGGCGAACACATGGCTCGTCCTAGGTGATGCTTGGCCTACCTAGCATCCAATAGGAAAGAAGTGGTGCACAGTACCTGGTGGTTGGTCTACATAGCACCCACTAGGTGGGAAGTGGCGTGTAGCATGTGATGACTGGTCTGACATGATGTGCACTTTGGAGGGAAGTGGCGCGCGATACCTTGACATGCCCCCACCAAAATGAGGTGGTGCACGCCATGTTGCAGGTGAAAACTGAAGAGTTACTTGGTTTCGGTTAAGTTCGCAATAGTCTCAGACGGCCGCTTCACTATTTTCTTTCAACTCTCTTGTCTCTCTCATCTTTCAAAGTTTGATGGCATTCAACGCCAACGATAAGAGCAATTGTGGCGCAAGCCATGTCGAAGATGGTGCGGGTCATGGGACTGACCCAGCTACGATGATACCGGTAATAACAGCTTTGATCGGTGATGTGGTGGACCCTGCACAGCCTTTTGGTACCTCGACTAATCATGATGTGTTCTTCGAGCACCTGAGCTCCTTTATAGGGCTTAGTGACCGTAACTCCAGTCCTTCACACCATCTCGAGATGTCATAGACTCCGTCTTACACCGTAGACAACTTTCTCACCACTTCTGAGACCTTACGAGCCATAGAGGAGGGCAAACGTTTAGGCCACCCCACCGCCGACGAGCCAGCAGTCGACAACCTGTAGATCCCAGATCCTTTATGCGGGGTTTTGGCAGAAAACATGTCGAGGGGCTTCAACCCAATTCGGTATGACCCTCTAGCGCACTCTTTGGAGGTCCACGGGGTCCATTTATTTTTTGACAACAACAATGTTGACCTGGCGCTCTTACTCCGGGCACCGAATACTTATTTTTTAGCGATGAATCGCCTGGTACGCCTTTTATCCTTCCTTTTCTTTAAAAGTTCTGTTTACTTTTAAAATCAAAAACCTAACTCTTGTATGCCAAAACATAAAAAAAAAATATGAACTTAGATGTATGCATAGAGTAGGCCTGAAGCATTTAGATGGATGATATTCTAAAATCACAACAACTTGAACCCTTAAAAATAAAACAGATCAAAACTTAAAAACCTTGCATGTCTAGGTTTGAACAATGCGCATGATTTATTTTATTTATTTTTTTGCATATATATATATATATATATTTTTTTTCCTCCTTTGGGTTACGTGCAACCGTTTCCCGAGGTTAAAATTTTATTTTTGTCCCTAGATAAACGTTTTTACATTTTTCTAGAAGTCTTTTTTTATTTTAATCCGAACATAGGTTGCGTTTTATGGCTTTCTAAGATGGAAACATTATCATTTTGTCTCTACGTAACATCTTCACGTTATTCTAGAGGTAATTTTTTTTATCCAAACTTGGGTTACGTATCAATGCTATAGTGGTCGGGACAAAGGAATGTCCACCCATCCCGAAAAGTCTACCCACATCAGGAACCGTTGATATGCAACCCAAGTTTGCATTAAGAAAAAAAAATCCTCCTAGATAAATATTTTCACATTTATCTAGGAACAAAAATAATTAATTTTCTCTTAGGAAACGTGCAACACAGCCTAAGATAGTTGGGAAGAAGGAAAGTCTACCCATCCTGGGCAGTGCGAGATGTCACCTAAGGTGGTCGGGATTAAGGAAAGCCTACCCACTTCGGGTAGTCCAAACTTGGGTTGCGTATCAATGCTTCCCAAAGTGGGTAGGCTTTCCTTCATCCCGATGACCTTAACTTACGTCTCGCACTTCCTGGGATTGGTAGGCTTTCCTTCGTCCCAACCATGTCAGTTGTGTTGCATGCTTCCCGAGACGGAATTAGTTATTTTTGTCCTTGTGAGGAACCCTCTAAAAAAAAATTTCGCACTCCTTCCTTTTTTTCATCTTAAAACGCTCTCAGTTTTAGGAAAAAAGAAAATAGGGGTTTTATGTTTTTGAAAAGAGAGCCGCCGAAATGTTTCTGTATTAAAGGGCCGCACAATTGGAGTCGCCACTTGGTTTTTGATGAAAAATAAAAAAAAACAAAATTTTCAAGGTACTAGTCCATCATCACCAGAGATAATAGTTTGGGAGCTAGGGTACGACAAGGGAAGATGTTAGGCAACCCTCTCGCCCGATCAGAAGATCGCCCTCTACTTAACTGTTTCTTTTGTTCTTGTGTTAAGTTTCTCAAAAGTAACACATACAGAATGGGGGTTGAGGAGAGATCATATAAAAGCAAGCAATAAAACAAAACTTAACCTAAAACTAATGTATTCTAAGCATGCTTGCACTTATTTGCATGTTAAAAAGAGGAGATGGCAACATATCAGTGCAATAATATAAAAAACAGACATGCTGTTAATGTGAAAAGGGTGCATAAAGCTATTGGAAAGCCACTGGTTTTTATAAAGGGGGTGTACGCCAGCTCTCAACCTAGCGCACGGTGCTTTTGGACTCTCTAAAGGTGGCGTGCGTCACTATAGCGGAGTGAGATCAACACTTGGAGGACCAAAAGAAGGTACTATTTTAAGAAAATAGTGTTTTAGTGTGTGGAAGTGTTTTATATTTGAAAGAAAACAAAAAAATATGGCATTTCACGTACCCGGTTTTCAACACATAGTCTAAAAATCTGCGTTGCATGTTTTGCTAAGAGAAAATCTAGAAAGAAACTATGATGCAAAAAAATGGAAAGATGCTTATACATAAATGAAAATAAAGCCGGGAAGAATGAGACCAACGACCTCTTTCTCCCCTTTTATCGAATAAGAAAAGAAGAAAGAACTAGATCGATAAAAAAAGGAGTTGCCTATTGGAAACTTGGCCGATACAAAGGTTTGTGTATTGGTTGGGATCAGAGTTTGATTCAATTAGTTCTAATCTTTCAGCACGTCAGATCCTTGCTTAGGTTTATAATTCGTCAGAGTTTTCACTATTTTTTGGTTCAGGGATCCTATTGGGTAGAGTTTTGGCACTCTATATGTTAGGCGTCCTTAAAATAGAAAGGGTAAGGGTCCTATTTATAGATTTTGGGTGAGGAAGTTATCAAAAGGGCATAGACTTCATTCTCAAGGTGGCGTGTGCCATGTTGAGGTGGCGTACACCAGGTAGGAGATGGCGTGTGACATGTTGAGGTGGCTTAGGGTACCTTTGTTATGGCATGGCCAGGGCACCGAAAAAGAGTGGCGCGTGTTGAGTTGGAGGGAGGTGACGTGCATCACTTAAAGGTGGCGTACGCCTGGTTAGGAAGGTGCACCAAGGGGTATTTTTGGTATTTTGGCTATTTTGGGGTGTTTTTGGGTATTTCTTTGACTCTTAGATTTGCACAAAGTTCACTTCGACGTGGATTATTCATGCACTCATTATCAGAAGTAAACCAGATAAGCCTATGTGTGGGTTAGTCAAAATTGGAGTGTCTACAGTTGTCCGTCTTTGATAGAACTCTCACTGCAACGTGTATGGTGGGTGAATGTCCAAGATCCATAGACAGTCCCTTTTGGCTAAGCTATTTTTAGGCGGGAAACAAAAAACAAAACAAAACATGAAAGACATGTCCATACTTGAGTGACATAAAGCTCCCTGCGTACCCTGTTTGAAAGAGTCAGACCAGCGTAATTCATGGGGACAATGCAAACGATGCAGATATATTAAAGGTTAAAGCCTGGTGGTTACCCCACAAACACTATGCAAGGAAACAAATTAAGGTCGCGAGGACAGAAAACAAAAACCTAACCAGTTTGAAGTCATGAAGGACCACCTTTTATTCAGTCTAAGGTCGTGTAAGACCGCTTGTTATCCTTTTAGAGTCAGGAGTGGACTTATTTGGTCACTTTTTTAAGGACCTGACCAGACCGATTCATCCTTTTAAGGTCATGAATGGACCAATTTGGTCAATTTAAGGTCGCAATCAAACTGATTTATCCTTTAAAGGTCATAAGTGGACCGATTTGGTCAATTTAAGGTCCCGATCGGACTGATTTATCCTTTTAATGTTGTAAGTGGATCGATTTAGCATTTTTAAGGTCCCAGCCGGACCGATTTATCCTTTTAAGGTCATGAGTGAACCAATTTGGTCAATTTAAGGTCTCGACCAGATCAATTTATCCTTTTAAGGTCATGAATGGACCGATTTGGTCAATTTAAGGTCCCGACCAGACCGATTTATCCTCTTAAGGTCATGAGAGGACCGATTTGGCCAATTTAAGGTCCCGACCGCGCTGATTTGGCTAAAGGTTAGCTTTTAGGGTCATGATTACAAAGGCTAGTGGTTGTACATGTCAAGCCCCGCCCCGAGCATTGGGTACGGAACCTGATGATGGGTACACAACCCAACATTCTTAAAACATTCACAACGTTTAAGCATATTTTTTTTCTTCTTTCAACATCGAATCAGGACTTTATCCTTGGGCCCAACATAGCATCCAAATTTTTTTACACGAGGACTCACAGCCTCATCAACATCATCTCATTAATTACATTCCAAAGAGGAAAAAAGAAGGTGTTTTCGAAACCCAACTTCCCTACAACCTTTTCTAGAAGCCTAAGACCACAGTGGACCACACCGGACATAGCCCTGACGTCAGAACTTGCCAAAAATATCAATTTGTGTGGGAGTGAGCTACAATTCATGGGCTCACCGATCATAGCAACAGCATTATAAATGACACAATGGAGGAAGACATTTCATCACTTTGAAAGCAAGGTAACTTTTCACAAAACATAACCTTTCATAAAAGATTCCAAGTTGTCAATTTTTCACAAATCACCTCATAGAAGAGGGTTTTCCAAATATTAATCTATTTCTGATCTTTCTTTCCCTTTTCATCTTCATTTCATTATTTCCTTTAAGAAAACACTGTTCATCATCTTTCCATTCATTATCTTTTAAGAGACAATCTTTCATTTTGTCATCATTCACCTCTCAGTGGAGGAATTTTCATAACCATAATATCATCACCTCTCAATAGAGGGTTTCCAACAACCACCTCTCAACAAAGGATTTCCAATATCTCATTTCTGTTTGTTCACTTAGTAGTGATAAGTATATCTTTCTATTACACACATCCACTTAGTAGTGATAACATATTTGTCCATTTATTAATCACTATTTTCTCATAAAGCCTTGGATTGTATTAACTCCCAACCAAGAGTTGTTGCAGTACTGCGCCCCCAAATATCCCGCCTACTCAGTGGACAGGGCTAAGGAATATTCGCCGGTTCTACTTAATAATGCTAAGTGGTAGAGCTAACACATCATATATTATCATACTAGGACATATATCCATGCATTATCAGGTGTGCGATATACCCACAACATGGCACTCACTATGTAATATCAAGGCTATCATGATACACATATGTATCCATTAAATATTTATCCAAACTTTCATTTAAGTTCTTCATTATTTGTTCATATATCATCTCATAAAACTTTCATAACCTTTATAAGTTAGTTCTTCCTCTTTTCGCATCAATTAACTCATCTTTCAATGTAATCCATGTCATCATAGTTCTCATGTTCTACTATATCCTCAAATATTATTTCATAACATATTGAGTTCAAGTTCTAAAATAGGTTCATAGTTTATTTGATAAAAACATAGGTTCACAAGTCATTTAATAAAACACGAGTTCGCAACATAGCTTCCTTTCGCAAGTAAAATAATCATTCATTTTATCAAATCATAAAGCATGGAAGCTTAAGGAATTTAACCATTCACACATCCATAATACCAAGCTAATGAAAAGAACACCCACCTCAAGGATGAGTGCTTCTCCTCGAGCCACTCCCTCTGGTTCACTCTGGAACTCCGGTTCCTAATACATAGATAGGATAGGAATTTAACTAAGTGAACTAAGGTGACACATTAATGTTTGTATGGGTATGAAATTGGGGTATTTTCATCCTTAATTATATCATTCTTAATCATTCTTGGTACCCTCAAAGTCTCCAAGGTCCCTAACTTAGGCCTAGGTACTTAGTTTTGCTTAAAACTTTCTTAAACAATATTTCTCTTCAGTTCCAGATGCTGCTACAGAGATCTAAAAATACCAAAACACACTGGAAAATTCTTCCAATTCATAAAAAGCTAGACTATGATGTTATCTAGACTTTTCATGAAGACACCGAGATCTGGTTCCTAACAGAAAGGGGCTCACAAAATGGTACGACAGAATCTGTGAAAAAAGGAACCTGTTTGGTAGAAACGTGATATCTCAAAATATACACGCCCAAAGTGAGTTCTGTAAAACGGGGAGAAAACTAGACTCATAGGCCCTTCTGTGGATAGGTGGATTATCTCAAGGGGATTTTGTAGAACAAATTACAAGGGTTCAAATTAGGCTGTTTTCTGCTCATCTGTCACAGAAACTTAAAAAATGGCATAAGGGTTCAAAAATACATTTTTAGGTCCAACCAAAAATCACACACACTAAAGACATCCTAAAGCGTCTCTTTTTGAAGCAGCTTTTGATTTCAAGATTGTTTGGTTCACACGAAAATTCTTGGAATTGATTAAGAACAACACTGTTTTGATCATTTCTTTGCAAAAACATACAACCAACAACTTCTCCTATTTTAGTATGTTCAAGGCTTGTCCAAATACATCCTAACAACATAAAATATTCATAAAAATGTCCTTAATCATTCTCTACATTATTTATACTTCATCTTAGGTCCTTACAAAACTTCCCTAGAAGAAGGTTCTAATTTCATATTCTTGATTCCATGGTTCATCTTCTTTCTTATCCATTTTTGTCCATATTTCTTTTTATCTCAGATAGGATTAAAGACGAGAAGATGATATTAGGAGATGAAGATCTTGAAGATTACTTATTTAGTGGTCTTCTTTGCTCTAAGAACTAGGACTTATCTTTAATGCCTTTCTCCTTTTTTTTCCTTCTTCTTCTTCTTCCTTCTTCTTTCTTTCTTTCTTCTTCTTCTTTCTTCTCCTTCTCATTTTCTCCATGGGACCAACGAAATTTTAGAGAGAGAGGGGAAGATGGAAAATGATTTTTTTGTAGAGAAATGATCTCTATTTATAGGTAAAAAGGGTGGGTGTGAAATGACCAAACTACCCCTCATTTAGTTCCAACTCAACTCCCAATTCGATTCTTGTTCTTCTAATTGGATTATTGTTCTTCCAATTTGATTCAATTCCAACCAAAACATGGGCTCCATGATTGCTAATACCTTGTTTGGATTCAATAATCTATTTTCCTTAAGCCATAAGGCCTTGTTTGGTTTAATCGTGAACAAATTCCCTAATTTAATGGTACTTGACATGACATTTTCCTTTTTTTTTTTTAATTCTAATTATGTCACATCACTTCTTCCCTCCTCTCATCATTCTCCCATGTGTGTGCACTATTCAAAGAAGACTTTTTGACTTTTGATGAGTTAGGAAATCCATTCTTCTAAGCAACCATCTTTTTCTTTCTTTTTCTTTTCTTTTCCCCACTAAATGTCACATCACTCTTCCCTCCTCAAGGGGGAATTCGGCCAGAGCTTCCTAGGAGCTTCTAGAAGCTTCATTTTATTGTATTTATTATTTATTTTTATTATTCATGAGATTAAGATTCACTTCGGGCCCAAATTAACTTTATTTGGGTCAAATTTTAAGTTTTGGGCCTAACTTTGGTTTGGGCTTAAAATTAATTTAATTGGGCTATTAATAAAAATAATTGGGCTCAAATATTTATTTATTTTGGGCCCCCATAATGTTTGGCCCAAAGTCCTAATTAAATTTCCCTATTGGGTTTCTCAAAGTTTGGGCCTCAATTAGGCCTTCCATAATTTTCCTTCTTTTGAGCTCTCAATTGAGTTCTTTGGGTTTTATGGTTTTGTTGGGCCTTTATAGTTGGGATTATGTTCATTCTCTACCCAAATTTGTATTAAAGTTTTGGGATTTAGGAGTTCTTGGGCCTTACTTTGGCCCGCTTTGGTTTTCTTCACCTTTCGTTGGACTTTCCAACTTGAATGTTTTAAAATTTCATTGTTCGAAATTTATTTGAACTCTTTTTATCAATTTCAACTTTCTAGGTGTATCCTATTCTATATTCCATGCATTCATCTCTTTGTTCATAGAGTTTGAATGTCATTTCTCAAGGCGTAATGCATTTGTTCTAGGTTTAGCATCTAACGATCATGTTTTAGAAACGTGAGATGTCATAATATTTTCCACTTTTAGAAATTTCGTCCCGAAGTTTAACTTACCGGGTGTAACGAGATGTGGATGTTTTTCTTTCATGTCCTACTCCATCTCCCACACAGCTTGCTCCACATTTCTAGGCCTTACCATTACTTTACTTCATACTGACGTCGTCGCCGGATTTTCCTTTAGATAATCCTTCATGAGGTGTCCTGGTTGTTTACAATTAAAACACTTGAAGTTTGGTTTGACATTTGACCCCGCACATTCTTTCAACACATGTCTGATCTTGTCGTATGTCCAACATTGTTTGGGTTCACTTTGACTGCCAATCGTTCTTTTGTCTTGTGTGTGAGTGATGTCCCTCTTTTCCTTAACTCTTCTTACCGTTACTTGGTTCCCTCGAAAATAATTTTTTTGGATCTAACCTAATTGTCTACACTTGCGACACTTAACAAATGGCTTGGCGATGGTTGCCGTACAATTTTTGGATACATGACCGGTCTCGCCACAAGTCTAACATTACTCAGGTTAACTTTTATCACTTCATGCTCTTTCGACTTGAGTAATACGCTTAGGATCTGATACTCCCGATTGTTTTCGTTTCTTGGGCATCATTCGGATTTTGAGGTCTTGCCCATCATTGATTCTTTGTGTCGAAGTGAGCTTTCTCAAAAGTTTCTCATAATTTTGAGCTTGTCGCCTCATTATACGTGTCATTCCCTTAAACATTCGTCTAATGGTCGGATCATTATGTACGTGGGGTTCTATTTGCACTATCGGCCCTTCATGCTCCTCATGACGTTCATCTTCTGCATGCACCGAAACGTATGATTCTCCTTCACCGTCCATGTCCTAAGACATAACCGAAATACGTCTTGTTCTAAGAATCAGCTAAGGGTTATGATACCCGTGGTTAACTGGATAAACAAGTCCAGAACAAGATAATTCCTGACAAAGGCACTAATAAGCCAAGTGCAATCTCTCATTCAACATACTTATATTCGTGATTGCCATCAACCATCTCGCTCAAATCCTCACTATTCATCCATATCCTAATCACTACTGAATTTTATTGCATGAAAAGTGATGGAATAGCATAAATGCACAGCTTGCCACTCCTAATCCTCAAACATAGGTCTCGTTAGGTTACACTTAATACGTCCGTGTTTACTACAATATTAAACGTAAGGTTCTAAGTTCATTGCAAGGTGGACACAACGTTCAACACTGAGCCTCTTTAGAATGTAGAAGTTAACTAAATAATTCAGAATCTTTATCTAGCAGTGCTCATGACGCCTGAATGTCTTCACTACCTCGTAGTGCCAATCGCACCAACCAAAGTATTTTACGTGTTCTTATTTCACTTCTCATCTTCATTCATTCGTGACCAAAGATTGTCATTGTTCCCAATCTTCTTTTATATTTTCAACTTATTCTTTGAGAATTTCCAACGCACTTAAGCATATCAACGGTTCAAGAGTTCATTAAGAGGTGCTAACCAAAGTCATTCAACTACAGTTATTCAACTATAGGTTCTTAATTTTCACAAGTTACATTGCTATCTATCTCAAGAATCCTCTTTATGTGACAAACCAATCCAGGATAAAATTCACCGTTCAAACACTCAAACTCATCGAGAGTCGCTCATGAATTTACCAATCTTACTTTGTTCTTGTACCTTTCATTATCTTATCTGTTAAGTACGTTCTCGTTGCTCCACATCTTTTTCCCATCGCATGGACTTCCATGTGCTCTTACAATTTCCAATATTTAGGTATTACGTTATTATTTTCTCCCGTCTCAAGATTCAATTCATAAGTTAACTACTCCTTTATTCTCTAGCTTCTCTTTCTCAATTGGATAATTTTCACCACACTTAGCCACTTACCGCCTTCCGAAAAAAATAACATTAATTGCTATAATAAATCTAATCATATCTTATTTCATTAACCAAGATTTAAGTTCTACAACTTATTCAAAGATTAGCATCTTAATCTCATACTTATGTTCATATAATAGAGAGCAACTCATTTCCATTATTCTTACGCCATCCGTAAGACTTAAATTCCTATGACATGTATTCATTATCAATGTTTACCAAACACATCTTAGCATTCCCGCTTATCACACCTTTCTCTTCATATACCTCGTTTCATGTTCTTAACAAGCTCTAGGTTCATAGTATAGTTTCTCAGACCCTTCATGCCCGAAAAATAATATTACTCATAGCATACCTACTGTCCATCATTATTACATGTTATGGCTACCACATCATACTTTTGTCTCTAACATAATCAAATCAATTAAGGGATATAACTAGTATATTCCCTAAACAATCCTTTCATCAATGTGATCATTCGACTTATGATCTTGTGTACGCATTCCATCTCAAAGTATCGTGATAGGTCATCATCAAGGTTCTACTATTCATAATTTCTCATTTTACCTTTTTTCCGGCTCAACGCGAGATACTACGCTCTAACTTTTCGTCTCATCACAAGACTATAACATGGTACCAAAAGTTTTCGGGAAGAATTTCCTTTCACAACCAATGGTTCAATCCAACACCATTCCAACAGAATCCTTCTATAAACAGGGATGTAAACATACACTCCCTTAACCAACTCATCTTTTCTACGAAAATTCCAACGAATCTACTATATAAAACTCATTATAGGTCCATATTCTACCTTTCTAGTCCTACAGCTGGACTTATCTCCCCAATCCAACAAACTTATTTAGACTTTCAATAAGAATCAACGTCGATCACACGCGTTTTTCACTGGACTTCCAAACTAGTTTACCGAACATCCGAAGATAAGGGTATGATATCCCACGGTCTACTTTTCTAGGTTTTACATAACATACCACATTTTCACAAAAAGATTATGCACAAACTTCTGGCGACGATTCCATCATCCCACAACCCACAACTCATAACATCGGCGATGTGCCAGTCCACTGAGACCTCTAGACTCAAGACATTTCCAGAACCGACTCAACCTGGCTCTAATACCATGCTGTCACGCCCGAGAGGGGAACAAGACTAAACCATCTTGCCTTTCAAACTCCAACTCAAATTCCGTTGACATATAAGGAATTCTTTATATATTTTTTTCTTTTACATAACACAACATTAAATCAGAAGACGGCACTCCGGCCACTTATCTCATATTTCAGTTTACAGACCCAAAATGAAATACCAACTGGAGTATATCTCCATGGACCCAGACCCAATCTTAATCTTGCAGTGGACCTGACCGCGCACATTATTTGCCTGTACCTGTTACAAAGATCTGTGTGGGGCTGAGCTATAATCCACGTGCTCACTAATCACTAGCAATAGCATTATAAATGACACAATGGAAGAAAACATTTCATCACTTTGAAAATAAGGTAACTTTCCACAAACATACTTTTATCATAAAAAATTCCAAGTTGTCAACGTTTCACAAATCACCTCATAAAAGAGAATTTTCCAAGATTAAATCCATTTTTCGATCTTTCGTTACTCTTTACCTTCATTTCATCATTTCGCTTCCAAAACGTTGATCATCATCTTTTCGTTCATTATCATTTAAAAGAGCATATTTTATTTATCATCATTCACCTCTCAGTGGAGGAATTTTCATAACCACCATATCATCATCTCTCAGTGGAGTATTTCCAACAACCACCTCTCAAGAGATGATTTTCCATATCATTTCCGTTTATTCACTTAGTAGTGATAAATACGTCTTTTCATTTCACACATTCACTTAGTAGTGGTAACAT
>JAUTBS010110371.1:0-12734 GCA_032361285.1 Aequorea victoria | reverse complement strand
ATATTTAAAGAAGAAACAAACAAGACTTAGTGTAAAAAGAATATTTAACACTTAAATTCTCAAAACAGAGCACATTCGAGAATCTTCCATAAAGGTTCTAAAATATTTTAAAATTATCAACACTTAATGAAAATCTATGACATTTTACAGAGAGCTCCATAACGGTGTTATCGACATTTTTCATGAAGGGACTAAATACTCATTGTACACGTAAGGGGCCCCACAAAATACTACAAGATGTTCTGTAAATTTACACTGTTTTGACTATTTCTTCGTAAAAACAAACATCCAACAATCATTCTTATTTCAACTCATAAAAAGCATGTCAAAACACAACATAACATCATAATATATCCAAAACAAGAATATTAATCCTTTCATAGATTATTTGTTCTTCATTTATGGTTCATTTCAAATTTTTTTAGAACCTAGGTTTCAAATCCTTTCTTTGGTTCCATGGCATATGTTCATCTTCCTTTATTTTTGTCCACCATCTTTTATCTTAGAGAGGATTAGATATAAGAACATGATATTAGGGAGATAAATGAGAGGTTTTAGAAGATTGTTACTTGGTTTGTTCTTGATCAAGGATGTTTAGGACTTAGCTTTATTGTTTTCATTTTTTCTTCCTTCTTATTCTCTTTCTTCTTCTTTTTCTTTCTTTCTTCTTCTTTTTCTTTCTTTCTTCTTCTTTTTTCTTCTTTTTCTTGCTTTCTTCTTCTTCTTATTCTTCTTCTTCTTCCTTGGCTGGTTTGGACGAAATTGAGAGGGAGAGGAGACATAGTGGAGATGGAGAAAAAGGTTAGGGAAGAATGGGGAAAGGGTCCTATTTATAGGAGGAGTTTTCAAGATTTTTTTTTTATTTTTAATTCCATTAATTAGTCTTTCACAAATCTTTCAAGACTTCAATCAATTGATGGTTGAGTGAGAAGTCTTCCAAAAGAGGACAAGATGACATGAGAGCTTAGTGGTCTTGTTTGGGAAAAAGAAATTAAAATGATGAGATTAGGAGTTTTCTAGAAAAATGCCTTTTTGCTACTAATCTTTCTTTGGCTAATTTTTTTTCACTAATTTAGTTTTTTATGTATTCATATCTTATTGAGGTATATTTATGTGTATAATTACCTCATACAATTAATTAATTAGGATGAAAGAAGAGATAGAGTACAAAATTGAGGTTGCTTGCAAAGTTGGATAAAATTCACATCACAACTTCTCTCATTTTTCTTTTATTTCTTTTTTTCCCAAAAATTGTCAAATCAAGACTTCCCTCATGGGCAATTTCGGCCAAGGGCTATTTGGGAGCTGAATTTTATTTATTTTATCTTATTTTATTGGGCTTTAAATTAAAAAATTGGGCTCTATAATTTAATTTGGACTCATTAATTTGATTAATGAAACTTTGGACTTGAACTTTCATGTTGAACTCTAATCCAAAATCACATGTTTAGTTTGTGATCTAGGTGACAGAACTTAGTTCTTCAAACTTAACTTAAATTTAATTAAGTTCTAAGCTTAAGTTTTTACTTACTTGATTATTTTTTATGTTGAACCCTTCTTTAATACTATTATGATTTATGGAGTTTGAATTCTAGGGTTTGAACACTTGTTAAGCCAATTAGGGTAAAATTACGCCTAGGTTAAATTGTACGAAATGCGCGGGTCTTTACAGCATGAGCTAGGTTGGATGTGGATTGGATAAAGTTATGAGAAGGGAGCATGTGTCACTTTGATGTGGCGCGCGCCTGGCTAACAAAAGAGGTAGCGTGCGCCACTTTGAGGTGGCGTGAGCCTGGTTTAAAAGGTGCACTGATGGGTAGTTTTGTTATTTTTAGTATTTTGGGGTATGTTGGGGTATTTTTTGGGGCTCCTTGGACTCTCGGGCTCGTACGAAGTTCTCTTCAACACGATTTATGCTTGTAGTCATCATTGGAAACTAACCGGATAAGTCTATGCGTGGGTTAGTCAAAATTGGAGTGTCTACGGGTAGCTAACACCTTCACACTCAGTACCTTAGCCCCCGAACCCGATCTGTGGTGATAAAAGGACTAGCCTAATCCATGAGAGTCATACATAGCTTCTTGGACCTTAAAACTAAGTGGCGACTCCAATTTATACCAAGCCTTCTTTTTAAGGTTATTATGACTGAAATTGAATTGATAGGTGTCGTATAATCGAGAATCGATCGTTTGTTTATGAATGTCATGGTTTGACAAACAATAACAACGCACTTACCTCAACAACAATAAGGGCTTCCTCAGTAGGGACTAACCTCTTTTTTTCGTGAAAAGATAGGGGTACCTACAGTAGGCAGCCTTGACTCAAAGGGGCTCGGCCACTCTCTAAGTAGTTGACAACAGGAAAAGGCAAACACTGTCAATACTAGGGGCATTGATGGAAAATATTGAACTTTTGCCTCGATACTAGGGTCATTTAAATGAAAAGTTATACCTTCCTGCCCACACTAGGGTCATTTTTCGGTCACATTTACATAACAGAAGGGCATATGAATTTAATGGTGGAAGACATTCCCAGACCTTTCCAGACTCTTCAACATAATATAATACCCGAAGTCTGCATATTTGATGATAAAACTGTGTAATCAATTGCAAACCAATGAAAACATACGATAATCAAAGAGAACCAAAAGAAGTAATTTTGTTTATCCCTTAATTTATTATTAAAGTATTTAACATAATAATAAGACACAACTTCCTCTATCCAAAAAAATGAGTAAAAAGAAAACAAGCATTCCCCGAATGGCACAAGGAAGTAAAAAATATTCAAGTTCGCTTTCTTTTATTGCTTTCTTCTTCTGTCCCTGTTTGCCTATGTTGAATATCTTTCAGTAGCCATTGTTCATGCTCTGGAGATAATATGATCGACGAAGAAGCTACAGGGCCTACACAGCTCCTCCTCGTCCTAAACTTGCGATAATTTGCCAAGAATTTGGCGTCAACCTTCGGTATAGGAAGCAATTTTTTAATGCCCATTCTCTCATTTTGAGCCATGCCAAATGCGACCAGGGAAGTACATGGTAGACCTGCGGAGGCCAACCAAGTAAACATGTCGCTCTCCTAAAAGGCACGAAACCAGTCCTGCCAATTATTCATCGAGGAACACTGATGCCTGAATATTCTCTGCAGATAGTAAGATGGCTTGTACCAAGAATATTCTGGGACACTCAAAAACTTGACACGATCCATCAGTCACATTTTTAAATAATACACCTCCTTATCAAGAATTTCACAAGAAAAATCTCTACAACAAAAACGTGTCACCAACAAAAAAAATACATATCCCCAACAAACAAAAGGAAAGATATGTTTTCAAAAAATGAATAAGGATTCACAACAAAAAAAAATAATAAAAGGGAAAAGAACAATAATACCTTTTTACACACAAAAAAACATTTTTTTCAAGAAAAGTTAAAATAAACATACGTGTATTCGTAAAAGGATTGGGCTTTGTTGAAAGGTAATGACTGAACCAAATTGAACCTCATTCAGACCCATTAAGATCTCAGCCAAAATCATCGGCATTGGATTTCCTGGTTAGACAATCTTCGTTGTCACATCCACAATCCAAACCTTAGGCTTTGCGTGCGATGAAACAAACAAAAACTCTGATAGTAAACACATACACAATACATGCCTTTGGCATTTCTGAAACGAAAAATCGCCCAAGTCCCCTAATGGACTAAGACGATCAAGCAGCTTTCTTATGAATAAGACGGCACCGAAATAAAAACTTTTAAACTCTCATGTCTTGAAGCCACAAAGATCAATTAGAGTAGGTACATAGTTGAGGCGTGGAGTAGGCAAGATAGGAAAACTATGAAGATGCATACCGAAGATAGCTTGAAACTTCTAAATTGTTGGGCATAACTCTCGACAACCGAAATGAAAGACTCTAACCACTGGATCCCACAACTTCACTGCCGCCAAAACAAAAAACATTCTGAAGCTGGACGGGCCATAGCGTGAATAAAGCATTCAAACCAAAATGCTAAAAACTCACCCTCTCGACCTCAACAAGATCATCCATCCATCGAGCCAAGTCGCGAGAAAAAGACACGTCCATAACTCCACAAAATTTGAGTCAACTGAAGAACAAAGAACAGGGAGGTTTGAAAGTAAAAAAATTGTGCTCTATATATATAGACAAGGATTTTAGAGTCACGTCGAAAAAAGAGTTCAATTCGGAGTCAAACTGTCAAAATCCCGTGGCCCCGCACAATAAAGGCCGGATCGGCACAAAACCTCGTCAAGGGCCTCATTGTTAGCCAAGTCAGCCTCCCTAGAGAGCGGAACTGGCCTTTCCTTAAAAAAAATGAAAAATGCAAATTTTTCCAAAAATAAAAGAAAAACAAATAACACAATCGAACTCAAACTACTTCAATTCGATGAAACTCAAACAACTCAATCAAACTCAAATACGTCAAAACTAAATGCAATCAAACTCAAACTCAAGCGATTAAACCAAACTCAAACACAATAAGACCAAATTTATCTCAAATTAAAACTCATTGATCAAAATCAAATTCCAACCCAAACATTCATCTCACATTTAACTCACAAGAGTCTACAAACACTTATCGCATCTGTGGAGCTCCGACAAGAGGCATTCTGAGCAAACTTATGCTTTCGAAAGAAATTGCGCAATGAGTGAAAGGAGTAAAGAACCTGATCCATAAAAGACCGGGGCACTTAACAGAGAAATTGGAATCAGAAGAGGAACAATACAGTGATAAAACAAATTTTGAGACAAATACCCCGGTCATGGAATGAGGCATCTCAAAATTGGTCTCAGGGATCAGAGGATAATGCCTCTCAACCATATTCCTGAACTCATCCGAGAGATCAATAGACCACGCCATCGTAGGAAGCCGAGAAGAATGACCTAAAGTGGATCTTCTAGTCAGAGGAGCTACGCTTGAAGAAGGCGCAGCACTGCCATCCCAAGACTCGAGAGCTCCATGATCAAATGGAGGCATCAGACGATCTCTTACAAAGTGCCTATAAGACCATCGGCCCAGGAGATGGTTTGCATCGTATCTTGCCATAGCCACGTCCAAGTCATCACCATCCAAAGTAAAAGGATTCCTCATGGAGGCAGGATGAGGGAGCGGAACATAGAAAATTGCAGTATCAAGGGACTGATGAGACACCGTTTCACCAAAGTACCACTCCCTACAAAAGGGCCCTCCAACAAGATCATCCTTATAGCGGCCTCCCATGAAATGACAGCCACACCCGGCAAATCATTCAGGTCCTAAGGAGCCCAATTCACCTGACATACAAAAGAGAAAGATTGGCAAAGGTATTTCATAAACTAACAAAGGACAAATTGTGAGTGACCGACTACCTGGGAAAAAGTTAGAGAACTCAACATGCCACGAGTCTTTAACAAATTATGACCAGTGGGCCGATCGCCTATAGTGTTCTTAACCCACTTCAAAGCCTGGAAAAAAATGTTTGAGATCTCATGATTATTTGGTGGAGGCAAAGTGAGCATATATTCATAATACCATACCAACACAAGACATGCGTCAGAACTCGAAAGAAAGCAACGAGATAGGAAAAAGTCAAAAATGAGGGGAAAAATAAGATACCTTTAAGGCATGCTAGAAGCCTTCAGTATGCCGGATAGATCCTTGGGAAATGGCTTCCATATAGCATAAATTGTGGCCAGACTAGTTCCACCCCAATCAAACTCATGGATACGACCAATGTCCAGCAAAGCCGACAAGAAATACAAGTAAACGGAACTATCCAAGTTGGCAAACAGAGTTGCCCCCAACATGAACATAAAAAATGCCCTCATATGATAAACGACATCATTGACGCTACCACGGGTAAGATCATGGAATTAATTGTAGAAAAATGAGTAAGGAATGACTCCTACCCCCGAGAAAGGAGACTTGATTCCAAATATATGCTCTCACACCCCATTGTATTGATAAAGATCCGGGTTGAGGGGTAAGAGATTATTGCTGACACATAGTCCCGTGATCACACTGAAATGCAATGGTGTTAGTGTCATCTCACCAAAAGAAAGATGAAAGGTATTGGTCATATTTCACCATCTCTCTGCCAGAGCATTCAATAATACCCAGTCCTTTTGGGCGGTCGCCAATGATTCCATGAATGGGCCGAAGCCAGCATTGATCACGTTTGCCTGCACAGGGATAGGCAAAGTCCAATAGCATGATAGCGTGCTATTAATGCTCCCATAGCATTTCAAGTTTCCCGTACAGCCCTGAGAAACCAAGACAAAAAAAAAAAATGAATCAAGAACCAATCAAGAAAAATAATCGGACAACAAAATCACCCACCAATTTACGGTCACACAAACATTTAACAAAAAATAAAAAATAATAATACCAAAAAAAATCACGCGGCACACAACCAAGCATTTCATAGAAAATTACGACCTGACAACCATTCAACCCACAAATCACAATATTCACCCCATTAGAATTTTCTAACGCAACTCGACACGTTCAAATCCAACAAAGCCTACACAACCCAGCAAAGCACACTATGCGTCCTACATGGCACACCACATTGCCCACTTGCCCCACACATGACATACAAAATGGCAACCAAACACATAATCCAACACCTATCCACATGCTAAAACAAACTAACCCACCACAAGAATCTTCCAAATCTCAACATTACAATCAAAAGAAATCAAATGCTCCAAAAATTTCATCACAAAAAAATATAAAAATTCCTTTGAAACATTTCAACAAACACTTGATATGCATACTCTCAACGCAAAGAAAAATGTTCAATTTCTACATCTTCAAAATCAACAATTCCATACACTCAAAATCCAACAATGATACATGGCACAAACCAAAATAATTTTAAGATTTAACAACAATCCATGCATAAATCAAGATAATTTTATGAAAACATAATAAAATCCCCCTTTCTAACCCAACATTCAAACCCTAACCATGGCCAACACGTACTCAAGAACACAAATCAACCCAAAATCTCAAAAAAATCAACAAATTCAAGCAACGAGAACAAAGAATCACTCACCGCATTGTTATAAGAGGAGTGGGATAAATGGTTCACGATATCCCATAGGAGGAAACCTTTCTCAAATGCATCTTGCCCCAAAATGAACGAACCAATGAAAGGCCGAGTGAAAGGATGAACACAACCCTCAAAATTATATTCCTCTTCTAAGCTCCTAGTGGAAAACATTTTCAATGAATTTTGAGAATGAATGATCCTAGAGAGAAGTTGGAGAGTTTTGGGAAAGTTTAGAATGAAGAACAAGAGAGAAAGATTTGGATTCTAAAACCCCCCACCAACCTAAAAAAAAACTAAAAAAAATAAAAAAAACTTGGGCCAGGAAAAATGTCAGGCCGACCTTCCTCGGGAGCTAGACCAAGCCACTGAGGCAGTCGTCCAGGCACTTTGTGCTGGACCGGTCTTTTGTCTAGGCCAGACCCTATTTTCTATTTTTGTCCACCCCGGTGTTCAAAGATAATCTATGATAAATATTAAACTTGGTTGAATAGTTGTCGTTAGAATAATCCTAAATATTATATGTATGTCTCTT
Source organism: Aequorea victoria (assembly GCA_032361285.1). NCBI lineage: Eukaryota > Metazoa > Cnidaria > Hydrozoa > Leptothecata > Aequoreidae > Aequorea > Aequorea victoria. The sequence goes on along the minus strand of JAUTBS010110371.1, from coordinate 5,147 downwards.
AACGACCCGGGAATTTTGGGACGTTACAAAGATAGACAGTGTCAAAACATTGAGGTTGTAGAACGGTTAGACTTTGATGAATTTGAGGGGAGTTTTGGAAAAAAAATGTTTTGAAGCCTCTACTGTCGCACCCACTCTCCTGATAATGTTTTACCTGCTCGGAGTGGTCCGACACAAGCTCACTTAATTAAAAAATTAATGTATATCCTAAAGATGCACTCTGCATCACTATCATCCATTCATTGTTTTCAATATGAACTAAAAAACTCACATCAACTAAAACCAATCCTACAATAATACACGGGATATACAATCTCCAAATATAAACATATAAGAGCTACTTCTCATCTCTTATACAACCTCTTGCTAAAAATCTCATGTAAGTTTCTAAATCACATTCCACGTCAGACTTATTCTTCTAACCTCAACCATACCATGGTGGGCCGACCATCTATCCTATAATAATATCTATAACCACAAGTGGTTACAAGAGAGTGGGCTTAGCATCATAATGAAAAGTATATCAACACAACACTTAAAATCCAAGAGTAATGACTTCATAAGATTTTTTAAACACCATTAATAGATAAAAATATTTTAAAAGCAAAAAGTGCATACTTTTACACAATTTCCCAACATATATTTCACAAATAATTTTATACAGAAAACACATTCTCATGCAATTCATGCAGAATGATATATTCCATCATATAGCTCAGTTGCCCAACTCATATAGTTTTACAGACAACTCTTTCTTCTTTTCAACATACGGCCCTACGGCCCAAGAATAAAAACCTTAGTAAATAACTTTCATATTTCAACGCCCAGCCTTACAACCTAATCTTTTAAATTTAGGAAAAAAAATTCAGATTTCTCAACATACTGCTTTATGGCCCAAAATAGCTTTAAAATTCTCTCTCAACAATACACAACTCTTTAGCCCATCTTATAAATGCTTAATAGCATACATACGTGCTCACAAGGACACACACACACATGCTACATCCTCCAGTAACGAAGTGATCATTTACCTCATGGCCAAGAGTTCTAATGGTACCATAACCTCATTCACGACGCACTTAATTAGAGTGGCAGAGAAGAAAGTCACTCTTTATTACCAGTGGTAGGTGCTAGCAACTCAAGAATACCTCGCAAAACTTTTAAGGCAAAAACTCGGTATAGTCGCAATAACTCGGACAAAGTACGCAATAACTCAGGATAGTTACTCGCAACAACTTGGTACCTTACGACAACATAATACATTTTTAGAACTATAACTTTTCACACTCACAAGCAACACATGCTCACAAATTTTTTAGGAAATTCTTTCATGATGAGTGATTCATTACGAAAAACATGATAGTAACACATGCTTCGTAGAGGTATTTAAAATTAAGAAAAAAATTTCATAATACACAATTCATTATGATATTGCTAGCCACTCTCACCTTGTGCTAACCAACGCAACGCCAACCTCTTTCAACTCTGATGCAACACACTCCTTCAGCGGCTACCCCATCAATGCCTAGATTATATAACATGTCTAAGAATTGGCATCAACTTATTTCTCATATGTATTTAAGTATTAGAATGTCTAATGTCGCTTAGATAAACCTAAAGTGGCTTAATTTTTTAAGTTTGGAATCTTCTCCTTCATCGGTTCTTATAACTCAATTCCTTGCCTCCTTGATTTAAAAGACCAATTGAAATTTTATTAACTTAATATCACTCTTATAAGTGTAATTAATCTATTGGAGTTTTTAAGAAGTCAAATCCTTAGACTTAGGTGCTTAGTTTCACTTGGAATACCATTTCACTAATATTTTTTCCAATTTCTAGATTCTGCCACCCCTCTTGTAAATTCAAAATATATTTCTAAATTTCTCTGTAATGTTTTTAAAACATTTTTATTGATTTATATTAAGGTGTTACAAAACTTCATGAATATCCCAACTCTCAAATTCCTCTGGAAATAGGTCTAATATTTTTTTTACCAAAAACAGAATTCAAAATTCGTCCCTGTTTGGAATAATCTCAACTAATCAGAATCTACCAATTTAATTTGTGTGACATAAATTTTAAATGAAAGGGGACTCATAACCCTAAATTTTGGTGGGTGGCTCAATAAAATACGATTTTTCTTGATTTAACTAAAAATTCTCAAAGTTGCCTCTGAATCTGCCTTCAATGTACCCAAGATTTCAAAATTAGGGTTGGGGTATCAAATCATGTTCTTAAATCTAAATAAAAATCATACAAGCTATCGACATATTAACATAACCCTAGAAACTCTAGATTTTAATTTCCTCTAGCTTTTGAGCCTTATTACACTATGTAGTTCATGATACCCTAAAACAGAGTTTTAGAACTCTTTCATGATCTAAGTTCTTTCTTCATTCTAGGTGCTTTCTGCCATATTCTTTCTTGTTCTATCCTTGAATTAACTCTAGTGTTTCAATTATGAACCTCACTTTAAACATTATCTTAAGGCCACTAGTCTTCTCTTAAAATTATCTACTTAGCCCTCTTGAAGTTTCACAGTTTTACCTTCTTGTAGTTGCTCCACCTTTGGGCCTTATTACTTTGTTGTGCCAAGAATGTAGTTCTTGATTTAAAACTAACTTACTTAGGTCTTAATCATACTCTTGGGCCTTAATTATATTATTGGGCCCATAATCAAATTTGTGTGATTATAATCTTCTTGAATTTTACCTTTCTAATTCCATCCACATAACTTCCTTGAAAATAGTCCAATTTTACTTTATTTTTCTTCATCTTGATCTTTTGCTTGACCTATTTCACCTATAATCCTTCCTTCCTTCCTTTATTTGGATTTAAGGATTTCAAACACTAACCTCTTAGGATGTACTTTCATTGCCATGAGTTTTATGATTATGAAGATAGATGGTGTTACATTTTACCCTTCTTAAAGAAATTTTGTTATTGAAATTCTTGCTTGCCAAGTTAAGAATATAGATATAACTTTTGTAGACGAAACGTCTAATGCCTCACAAAAGGTGACCTTCTCAAAGTATAATATTACGTCACGAATTTACTCTTATTACCGGAACTTTTACTAATCATCCATGTATGATAGCCAATCTAACACGGAATATAACGTGATAGATCATTTATGCGAACATTATATATATTTCTTGTGCCCTCGTCGCAAAATCTTCATTTCCCTTTCGTTCTTCGTACTATCTCAAACCAATTACAACAAAAAGTTATAATTTCTCTGTTAGATTTGATCGCATCTTGTACTTCGCCTTGAATGAAGCCATTACACCACCTGCGAGATAGTTTTCTTCGTCGTCGAGCTTGATTATCACCACAGATCCATCTTACAAGTTTCTAAGAATTCTATATGTCACTCGAGGTGTTAACCTTGTAATTTTCATGACGTTGTCATACAAATTGAAAAATCTAAATATTAAAATTCTTCATAAAGTATAAGATATCTCAACTTTACTTCTCACTAATGAATACACAAACTACTAATAACTTCATACCCTCGTCTTCCTAGTATTCATGTAGTTCTTCACATCTTCTGAATTTACTTCTGTCATTCAGAAGATCACTGCTCTAGAACATTACCATTGCTAAACATTTATATAATAAAATATCTAAAAATTCTCTAATTCTGTTTTGATTATAGAAACCTTTTGGTTGCTTCTTTGTTACTAGAACCATGTTCGTGACCATTCCCATATCGCAATCTAACTTGGTTTAATTATCTTGTCCTTTGTTCTCAATAATATTATAGTAATAGTACTATCTCCTAGCATCCACGCGTGATTTCCATATAATCACATACATTTCTTGTCGTAAAAGTAGTGTTCAATTCTCTTAATGGTAACAACTCTTCTTTTAATTTCTCGACTCTTAACTGGGAGTTTTATTCCAATAAAACTTGACTCCCATGTTTCAGTAATAGTTCATAATACAACTTAAGTAAGATCTCTCACTGGTCAAAAATCACATAGCTCATGACTTCTCAAAACTACTAAACTCCCTTCGATGTCACCACAGTTTCCAAGGATCAGAATAGAAGCTCTACTAGGTTCAGTTCTAAACTAACCATATTGATTATCGTTCCATCTTTGCCACTTATTTCTCTTCACTATCATGATTTCTATCACCTTTAAACTTTCATTCTAGAATCGCCACTTACTAACTAACTCTTGGTATAAATCTTACACTATTATCGCCATGAGAATGGCTTACTAAATATATTTCCATGAGTTTTTTTTATGAAATCATAAGTGATGTGATCTTTAACTTTATTCCAACCACCCTTAAAACTTCTTCAATCTACTATTAACTTTCATCATCATAAATCAAATATAATACCTTATATCACAATATCTCACCCATGTCTTATTTATGATCCAAAATGGTCAAAAATATCAACTTAATCAAGGTTATACTATTTTCTAGAACTTAATTCAAAACAAAGATACATTCTATGTTTTCAATCATCTCCCTTATCATTTTTAGTGCAACAAGACCAAATAATAATTTTCTTTTTCATTAGTAGAACATCTTTATTTATGCATTATTAATTTACTTAACCTGTGTCTTATTCTGACTTCAAACATAGTGTTCTTGGACCCTTGATGTCCGAGAACCTACTTTTATAAAATTTATTTATCATAGGATATTCATTCAATATATTTTACTGTGATACTTGTCACAATCAAGGTTACTTCATCTATAGTTTCAACAAGGATGAACTCTATCATCAAGCCCAACCCAAAGTCCATATACGAACCTATTTTCAACGTAAATCCATTACAAGGTACGTGCACTATGTATGCACCTCTTGCACTCTAATCCAATTACTAAAATGATCATTTCATTCCAACAATCTTTTAATTCAACTAGAATAACCTTCCCAATTATAAAACTTACTCAACTTTTAAGATGAAAATTCTATCTATTAAAACTTTCAACTCAACAAATAGATACACTTAGATTGTAAAACCCGGTAAAAATTAAAATTTTTAAAGTTAAATTAAGTAAATAAAAAGTAAAAATAAATATTATGAAAATAATTTAATAGTTTACAAAACCCTTAATTAATTTTTAAAATAAAATTTCTTTAATTATTAAGGAATCTAGACAAAACTTTTGAATTAAAAATT
>JAUTBS010110261.1:0-12735 GCA_032361285.1 Aequorea victoria | reverse complement strand
AGACTGTTAAGTCCTCTTGTTTAATTATCAATATGTTGGGTTGGCCCCATGTATAAAGTCCATTATGGAACGTATAAATGAAGTGATGTGAAACTTCGATTGGATGGATGTTAAAAATGGTGGGTTGTGTACCCTTCCTCAGGTCCCGTGCCCGGTGCTCGGGGCGAGGCTTGACAAGAATAATTCTGAATTGTAATATTCTCTTGATAAATTCATAAATTTTATTTCAACCAGTTTACCTGATCAGTAGATTATTAATTTAATCTAGTAGTATATCAATTAAGTTGAATTTGGTATTCAAGAATTATAGATATTAGTGAAATTAAATTGTCAGTAATTAAATTTTACTAAGCGGGTATTGGAAACTTAACACGGAGAATCATGTTATTTGTTATATAACTCGACAAATAGGAACTCTTATCTTTATGATCTGAGATAATTAAATTGGAGTGCAGTTGTACTTATTTAGTAGAATTAATTATAATTAAAAGAATTAAAAATATATCACGGGGTGCAGATATGTAATTTCTTAATTCTTTTGGAAGTCAATTTAATTATTATTCTTAAGTTTCCAGTATAGTTCATAATTGCAGATCAGGTATCTCTCCTTATCTATAAATATAATTTTTAATCTGATTTTAGGTCAGAACTCATATTGGTATACGACGACTAGGGTTTTAGTCAGAAAAGAGAGAGGAGGGACGGCGGCCAGATCGGTGACCACCCACCGGGCTCTTGCTGATCTTGTAATCGGATCATATGCCAGAAGATCCGAGGAGTTGCACTTCTGATTCAAACCTACCTGAATCAACAAGTAAAATTTTTCAACTTTGGATAATCAGTTTATTAATCTGTATTATGATCTAATCTAAGATCCATAGGCAATTTAATTCTGTGAATCCAATAAAATGGTCCCCCAAATTTTGAAGTCAAACTCAAATGATCTCTTAGACCTTAAAGTCGAATGGTCACGTGGACCTTAAAGTTGAACGGTTTCCTGGACCTTAAAGTTGAACAGTCTGTTGGACCTTAAAGTTGAACGGTTTCCTGGACCTTAAAGTTGAACAGTCTGTTGGACCTTAAAGTCAAACTCAAATGATCCCCTAGACCTTAAAGTCAAATGGTACCTTGGATCTTAAAGTTGAACGGTCTCCTATCCCTTAAAGTCAAACGGTCCTCCTAGACCTTAAACGGTCTCCCAGACCTTAAACAGTTCTCTCGACCAATTTCAAACTCAAGTTTCACGAGTATCAATCTTTTTCGATCCCTTGATCTTGAAAGTTTCATTGCTTCGTTTCATATCATATGCATTGCCACATGAACTACGCCTGATCTGATCCCTTGCAAAGGGGTACGTAGGCAACCAGATGGAAATTCGGGCATGACCAATTTTTTTTATATGCTTATGTTTTACTTGCTTAAGTATTAACGCCATGATAAAGTAGATTGTCTCTGTTCTTTAACATTCACTCTTCCCAACAGGTTGTGGGACGAGCTTTGTGAAATAGGGGTATCTGTAGACACCCCAATTTGTTAAGATCTAATACTTAAGCCCGTCAGTATAATGCATGGCCGATCACAAAAATTGGAAGTGTGGTACGTCAATTATCCAATCTAAAAGGCTTGAGTTTCAAAGTCAAGAACTTAAAAATTTATCGAAATCCTGTTCAAACCCCAACCGTCCGTAGTCCTAAAAGTTTTCAAAAAGAGCTTTAATCCTCTTTTAAACCAAAAATACCTTCCCAAACAAGTCCTTAAAAGAATATTTTAAGGCAAAAAATATATTTTAAATCCCAAAAAACCCATTTTTTACCTAAAAGCCCATTTTTTACCAAAAATATTCAAAAATCCAAAAACAGACCTGCGCCGTCCCGAGTGTCAGACCGGCACAAAGTGCTCGGGGAGGCCCCTCTATTGGCCGGTCCAGCCCCTTAGGAAAGTCGGTCTGGCTTTCTAGGTTTTTCACTATTTTGCAAACCCTAGCTGCCGGGCATAGCTTTGGCAACTTTTTTTAATTTTAGCAACTTCCTTTGGGAGCTCAAAAGTCCCTCCCTTGCATCTATATACACAAACAACTTTTATAAAAATGAAAAAAATAGGATAATTGAATTGAATTTGAAGCCACCAAACCTTAAACCCTAATCTCTCTCTTTCTCGTTCTAAGACCCTATCCGTCACACTTAGAGATTTGTAAATTTTTAGAATTTTTCTAAGTCTTTTCGTTCAAGAACTCAAGAACACAACCTATCCTTGCATCAAGACTTTGATTCAAGAGCTAGGACGGTTGAGTTCTCAACGTTGGATTCGACAAGCGAGTGCACCAAGGGTGATCTATGCATTATATGGGCGATTGCCTTTTTATTTCACGTTAAAGGTATTATCCATTTTTTCTTTAGTTTTTCGTTCTTCGTTCTTGGCGGTCGTAAACTCAAAGCACACATGCCCCTAGTCACAATGTGCTCCTCCAATCAAGAATCACACCTCTAATAGCATGGTTAATGCCCCTAGTCACGGGACTATTTAGGATGTCAATCATATACTCAAAACATACATGACCCTAGTCACATATATCTGTCCAAAACTCGAACAAAGAATATCTCGTGCCCCTAGTCAAAGAATATCCTGTAACATAGGCCAGAGTTCGGGGTAAAAAATAAAAGAGAAATTAAGGCTCAAACAAAATTATATTTTGGGTCATTTATATTAGCAGCCACCTTTCATTCTCACACTACATTATTTTTTTCAATTTCTTCTTCTTTCATGCTTTTGAATAACTACATCATTCCACTTCTGACTGCATTTTGAATTTCGGCTCTTGTATTTGTTGACTATAGACTTTTTATTTTTTTTCATTGTTCTATAATCATTCTTTTTGCTCATATATTTTTCTTTTTCTTTCTCTATCCTTCCTGACCCCAATGTGGGGGATGGTTGTCTGACAAGTTTTGAAAAGAAAAACTGACAGGCTCAATAGAGTTTGCAAGGGATAATTGGAAGGAAAAAAAAATAAGGATAGAAGAAATGATGGTCTTTCTTCATTTCGAATCAGATGGCTTAAACACGAGAATCATGCAAGGTCAAAGCATCTCGCTTTCTCGGGTGATATCATCTTTCAAATTCTTCGGTGATCTCTCAAACTCCAAGGCTAGAAACATGTCACTAAGATGCTATTTATTTATTTTTTCTTCTCTTTTGCCTAAGCCTCCCTTTCGAGTATTCAACCTAGCAAGATTTTTTTTTCTCGGCTCTCACTTTTGCCTAGGCTGTCCTTGCGGGTTTTCAACCTAGCGAGCCTTTTCATTTTTTAGTTTCTCATTCAAAATTATCTCTCCCCAACATAAGGCATTCCTTTTTCAATTCCTTGTAAGGATTCTTGATGAACTGAAATATAACTTTGATGGTGCGATCTTTCATAACTGTTGTAAGAGTTATCAACTAAAAGACATCAAGTAAGAATGAATCACAAGTTTAGGGTCTTTGTATTTTTCAACATATTAAAGAACTTTGAGATTCTTTTAGAAAACATGGTGGATGAATCTAAGCACTTCAAATGATCAGTCTCAACTCTTAAGTTTATTATTTCAACTCTCTTTATAATAACTTGGATCTAAGAGGAAGGGAAAATTCAACAAGTATTGGACCAAACCCTAAACCCAAGGGTTGCTTACGTATCCCCATTCGAGAGAATCAGGCCAATACGTAGTTCAGAGATCACATGGGTTATGAATTTCTTTTTTGTGAAGGGAGAAGGATGGGATTGCGTGAGCTCACCATTCAGACATCCTACTTTAGGCATAACAAAATAAACAAACCCAATAACTTTTTATATAAAAAAACATAACAAGTTTGACAGACGCATAGAAAAAAATATTTTTCTTTTAAACTCTTATCCTAGAGACTATATAACACAACTTGTTTTTTCAACAAAAACAAACTTTGATTAGTTGCTCCTAGTATGCATAGCACCACGCTGATCTTTCCAAGAACATTCTTTATCGCGAGTTAATTGTCAATAAGCATCATTTTATCATTTTGTGAACCTAAATCCCCTTGGCCCTTTTCTCATTTCTCATGAATTTCGGTCGTCGTAGTATCTTCTACTTGATTTCCTGCGTCGAACAACTATCCAAACGTAGCCATTGGCATAGCTACTAAATGCTTCACATACTGAGGCAACAATTTTTTGACGATCATCCAAAGTTGGTCTTTCTCTATAGGTCTGTTGGTCGTCATGGCTGCCTTGGTTCTCCATCTCTTCAAAAACTCTGCAAAAATCTCTTAGGTGTCTTGGCATGTGATCTTGAGCTCTTAGGTGGTAATATCGAGTTGTAAGTTATAGGAGTACTGTGCCACAAATGCATTAGCAATGTCCTTCTAGGTTTGGGTCTTGGATGCATCCAAGGTCAGAAACCATCTCAAGGTTTCCCTAGTCAAAGTTTGCTGAAACAATTGGGCTAGTAACTCATTATCGATTCCCATGGGCCTAAGGGCTCCCACATACATTTGGAGGTGAGTTTTAGGATTCTCGGTGCTGTCAAATTTATCCATGTATGGCATTTTGAATCTTTTCGGCAGCTTGGTTTTAGGAAACAAACAGAGTCTTTCTATGTCGAGCATATAGTCTTTAACTCCTTTAGTTTTTCTCAGAACTGCCTCTATCCTTTCCAGCTTTGTCTTTCGGGCTTGATCTTTGGTATGGGTTGGTTCCGTCATCGGGTTTAAGATGTGGTTTGCTGCTAGTATCTAGGCTAAGGCTGGGTCAGGAATGGGTGGAACAACATTGGGTTGAGCAACGTTTGGCTGCATTAAGTTTGGATTTACAACTGGGTCATTCACTGGGTTAGGTATTACTGCAGCTGGGTGGGCTGGATCTTAAAATTGGAGCGGTACAGGATTGGGCCCTGATAGAATTTGCTATGCCTAAAACTGATTCATTATCAATTGGGTCAGCGTTTCTTGCATTTCTAACATGATTTTCTGCATATTCCTAATAGCTTGTGACACATCTTTGCTAGTGAGTTCATTTTTATCGGCCATTTATTACAGATCCAAGGGGATTTACTTTGCTCTTTGATTTTTTATTTTTAAGAAAATTGCCCAATTTGAGAAAACAAAAGCTCAATTTAGTATGCCCAAATCACTTGCAATTTAACAAACGAATAAGCTCCAAGCACATCATATAAGATCCAATCATAGCAGATGATGATCAAGAAGAACAGAAGAACCTTAAACATATCAGATTTAGCTCTAAGTTTATCCGATAAACTTGAAATATATCAGATACTTTTGAAACATACTAGATAAGCTTTAACTTATCAGATAATTTGTAAGCATAACAGCTAAGCTCCAAGCATATCAAATAGGCTTCAAGTACATCAAATAAGTCCAAGCATGAACAGATAAGCTCTGAGTTTATCAAATAGACTCTTAGCATATTATATAGGCGCATGCTCCTACGATGGGGTTCCCTATCCTATAGGATAAGTTATAGAGGTTATCTACATGGACTAAAAGTCTGGTGGTCAAAGGTTATCCTTCTTGAGCGAGAAAGTGAGGGTGCACAATCCATCAATCTGTTAGCGTGGGTGCAAGCCATGCGTACTGGTGACAGATTTGATCAATACAGCCCTAAATCCTTTTGATATACCCAAAGGGTACGAGGCCAGAGAAAGGGGTCTAGATCCAAGAGGTTGCTCCGAAGAGGCTTCAGGGATTGTAGGACAAAAAAGCTCTTAAAATGTAGATAATATGAAGGCCCAACGGGATTAAAGATAAACTAATTATTGCTTTAAAGTTTAGCCCTCTTAAAATCCTCAGTGGAATCGTCATTGTGAGTGGGCCAAAAAAGAGTGGATGGAAACCCGATGGTCTATCTTCTTTTTCTTATCGAAATCGGGACATGAGGACACGGTTTTTGCAAGCTAATTCTCGCCAGATTTCTTAAGCTCGATTTATACCCACTCGAACTATTGGTTAATGATCTATTAGTTTTTATTCTGGTGCCACGAGTCAATGGATTCATAGAATCCGAATGGCAATTTATGATTTCTCACATAGCTAGAGAGCAAGAACCATAGGACCGTTTGAAAAAGGAATCGCCACTTGATTTTAAGGTCCAGGAACCGTATTCTTGAATAACTCCATTTAGATAAGGTCTAACCCTTTCATTACCAAAGAACTCGACTCGGGACTAAGGTACGAAGTGGGAAGGGATTAGGCACCCACCTCGCTCGGCAACTACGTCGGCCTCTACTCATCAATGATATGTTTATAATTAAGTCCATTTAAACCCAAATGTATGAAAGCCAATTTATTTAATCTTAATAATAGCTGAGATTAGGCAATTTTGGATTGAAATAGTCTATCACTGAATAGGGATTTGATGTTTTTCTTTTAAAGAAAAAGAAAATATCCCTAAGGCTTGAGTGAGACTAAGTGGTCCCCTTTAAGATTTTTGTAAACCAAGAAAAAGAAATAAAATAAAAAAAGAAGGTTGATTTCAAAAGTTTCTTAAAAAAAAAAAGATGTTCCTTCATTTGGTTGGAGAAATCCCTAAACATAAGGCATGGGTCACCATTCCCTTATTTTTAGAGATAATCTCCCAAAATATTATTTTCCAAAAATCTATTCTTTCCTTTTATTTTTTTTCTATTTTGTAAAAAAGGAAAACGTCATCCCTTTTAAAAGGGTAATGTTAGTTTTTAGAAATTGGAGAGAATAATTTATGTAAAAATAGGAAAGAAAATCCTTTTTAAAGAAAATTATTTATTTTATTATAAAAAAGTTAGGAGTCCATGAAAAAAGCGAAAGTCCTCATCTTTTGTGATAGAAAAATTATGGTCTTGAGGATTTCGGGTCCAAACGCATAGAGAAAATCGTCACCGTCTCGCCACTTACATGGATTAAACATTCAAACACAATCATCAACGAATCTAATAAGCAAGCATCATAAGAAGAATACAAAAAAGAAGATAATAAAGAAAAATAATCAATAAATATAATATTAACGTTTTAAATCCTTAAACAAACTTTTCGGACCGCCCCTCGCAACTAACATATTAAATTACATAATTCTCAAACACAGGACTAAATTAAATACAACAACGAGAGATGGCGATCCGTCAAATAATATTTAAGTTTTAAAACATTCATATCCTCACGACATCGAGATGAATAACGACAGAATAACAAAAGAAAAAAAATAAAAGAAGAAATAAAAGATAAAACTAGAAAACAAACCAAAGTATGAATGAGAAGGATGTAAAGAACTACGAACGATCTATCCGATTTCGGATCAATCGTTCGTATTTATATTTTTTGGAAATAGAAAAATAGGCTCATCGAATGAACGTTTTTTTACATATCTTGTATAAAATGCCTTTAAGATTAAAACCTTGCATATTTTTTTTATGAAAAAAATATGTTGGTATTTTGACTTCCAAATGATATAAGTATTGAGAAGAAAGATGAAGAATGACGAAGAACGATAAAAGATATACCTTCAAACATAAGAGGAGAAAGGATCGCCCGTATGATGCTATAATCGTCCTCGGTATGCTTGTTTGCCGAATTCAACGTTGATAATTCAATCGTTTCAGGCCTTTGAATCTAAGACCAGAATCGAATTAATGTTGGGTGTTCTTGGGTTTTGGATTAATAACTTAGAAGAATTCTAAAAAAATATAGAATTTTCTAAGAGTAGAACAACTAGGGTTTTAGAGAGAGGCTAGAGTTTTAGAGAGAGGGGCTCAAGAGATTAATTGGTGGCTCAAAATATGGCTATCAAAGTTGTTATTTTTTAGGTTTTAGGGTTTGATTTCCTTATATAGAGGTTTGAAGGAGGAAATCCCGAGATGGAAATATTGTTCCCAAAGCTGGGGGATAACACTTAGATTATGCATGACGGCTAGGGTTTGCAACACAAAACCGAAAGAGCGGACCAATATGGAAATCCATACCAGCCCTCTAGGGGTGTCGGACCGGCCAACAGAGGGGTCTCCCATACAATTTTGTGTCAGTCTAGGACTCGAGGTGGCGCGTTTTAGGTGTTTTTAGGTCAAAAATAGGTTTTTAGGATTTAAAATGATTTTTTTTGATTTAAAACTTTATTTTTTCATTTATGGGCTTGTTTGGGAAGGTATTTTTGGTTTAAAATAGAATTAATATCTTTTTCAAAAAAAATTGGGAATTCGGATGGTTGGGGTTTGAACAGGGTGTTGGTAAATTTTGATTTCTTAACTTTAAAACTTGAGTCTTCCAGATTGGATAATCGATGTACTACGCTTCCAATATTCTTCATCGAACTTGCATCCTACTGACGGGCTTAAATATTAGGGCCAAAAAAATTGGAGTGTCTACAGTATCTGAGATCTTTATCATTTCTGTTCTTCTTACGATCTAAAAAGCTGAGTAAATTGGTCCGTTCATGACCCTAAAATTGATCTTTATCATTTCGGTCCTTTGCACGACATAAAATTTCATAAATCCGTCTGTTCATGACCCTAAAACTAATCTTTATCTTTTCAGTCCTTCTCATGACCTAAAAATGAGTAAATTGGTCCGTTCATGACCCTAAACTGATCTTTATCTTATCGGTCCTTCTCATGACCTAAAAATTTGAATAAATTAGTTCGTTTATGACCCTAAACTGACTCTAAATGGTCCATTTAAGACCTTAAATTGATCATTCAATCCTTTTCAGCATGACCCTAAACTGACTCTAGGCGGTCCTTTCAAGACCTTAAATTAATCCTTCGATCCTTGTCAGCATGACCCTAAACTGACTCTAGGTGGTCCCTTCAAACCTTAAATTGATCATTCGATCTTTTTCAGCATGACCCTAAACTGACTCTAGGCGGTCCTTTCAAACCTTAAATTGATCTTTTGGTCCTCGTTAGCATGACCCTAAACTAACTTTAGGCGATCCCTTCAAGACCTTAAATTGATCATCCGGTCATTGTCAACATGACCCTAAACTAACTCTAGGTGGTCCCTTCAAGATCTTAAATTGATCATTCAGTCCTTGTCAGTATAACCCTAAACTGACTCTAGGCGATCCCTTTAAGACCTTAAATTAATCCTTCGGTCCTTATCAGCTTACCCTAAAATGATTCTAAGCGGTCCCTTTAAGACCTTAAATTAATCTTTCGGTCATTGTCAGCATGATCCTAAACTGACTCTAGACAATTATTTCAAGACCTTAAATTAATTTTTCGATCTTTGTCAGCATGACCCTAAATTGACTCTAGGCAGTCCCCTCAAGACCTTAAATTGATCATTCGGTCCTTGTTAGCATGTTCCTAAACTGACTCTAGGCGATCCCTTTAAGACCTTAAAATGATCTTTCGGTCCTTCACCACCTTAAACTGGCCTTGCTTTGTTTTCGGTCCCCGTGACCTTAAAAGGTTTTGAATAGATTTTGTGGGGTAACCACTAGAACCTGATCTCATCTTCTTTGCATCTATTGCATTATTCCAAGAACTATGTTGATCTGATCCCTTCAATAAGGTACGTAGGCAGCTTGATGAAAACTCAAGTACGACCATGATTTGTATGTTTTGTCTTATTTTTTCAACCTAAGAACGGATTAGTCAAAGGAACTCTCTATGGGACTTTGACATTCACTCATCGCACGCGTTGTGATAAAAGTTCTGTCAAAGAGGAACAACTGTTGACACTCCAATTTGACTAAGTTGCTCATTAGGCTTATACGGTCCATCGCCGATGATGACTACATGTATAAACTCATGTTAGAAGGAATTTTGTACGATCATGAGAGTTAAAGAAATACCTAAAACACACCAAAACACCCCTAAAGTACCAAAATACCCAGAAATACTCTTTTTCAAACCATTCAACAAGGCATGTGCTACTTTCAAGTAGGCGCGCGCCACATTTTTTTTCAATCACTCGCCATATTCGAACAAGGCGCACGCCATCACTTTTCAAACCCTAGCCACGCCATATCCAAAGTGGCGTGCATCACTTGCAACCAGGCACTCGCCACCTGTAATATGGCGTGTGCCACTTGTTATGGAATATTTTATTCCCTTCACGTGTCTGCATGTCATTTGGAAGCTGTCACGCACGTACTTCTATAAATTCCATTATTCTCTCAGCATTTGAAAAATTGAGAGGACCCCCGACATCGATACTCTGCCCAAATATCAACCCACCCAATATATCGCCCGAAGCCCCGTCTGAACTATTCCTTAAAGACTCAAGGATCATACGGAGGACTGCTCACTTTGAATGAGATGACATGACACATTGAGGAGACGCCCAAATAGTACTCAGGCATTGCTCGAGATTCTTCATTCATCGCTGTAGTAAGATTTTTGATATCACAACATCTTCTATTGTTTCCTCCCTCTCTTTGAGGAAAAAGTCATGATTATTATTTAATCGTTTAAATTTATGTATTTTGCTGGCATCTTCCTCTTAAATAGATAGGATTTTTGTTCTGTTAGTTTTCATGGTATCATATTCTTTTTTAGTACATTATACACCCACGACACTATTTCTGTTAAAACATAAAATTTTGGTCTCTATAATGTGGCATGCGCCACATTGACATGGCACAAGCCATGTCCGTGTATGGCACACATTAGGTTAACATGGCACGAGCCATGTTTGTTGTAAGCCATAGTTGATCTTTCTACTCTATTTTTCTCGTATCTTTTTCTGTGTGAACACCCTATGTACTCACGAAACTGTTTCTGTTAAAATAGAAGTTTTTAGACACTGTAACATGGTGCACCCACCATTCCATGGTGGTGCGCGCCATGTATGGATGTGGCATGTGCCATGTTCATATTGCGTACGCCGCTTGTTGTAAGTTTCAGTTTGTTCATTATATTATGTGCTCTTATTTTCTTGCCTGATGTATTCATAACTTTATGCCATGATCTGTTCCTTTAGTTAGCTTGAGTTTGCTATGCTTTCCTTTCCATATGAGTATATATATGTTTTCTTTAATTTATGTTCTGTTAAAATGCATGAAGTATAGGATAAGAGTGTAGTTTTCATCTACGGAGTTTTCTGCCAAGCATGTTGTCCCCCTTTTTGTTTTTATTTTTTAGCCACTTCAACACACGAACACACTAATTTTTGTAAAACATTAGATTTTTTTGGCTCTCTATGTGACGTGTGCACCCTGTTATGGTGTCGCACGCCATGTTAAAAGGACTAAAGATAGCACATCTACCTCTCAATGGTGGCGTGCGCCATGTGCAATATGGCGTGAGCTGCATGTTTTTGTTCGTAGCAATTTTCCAGTATCTTGTTTAATGAGTTTTCTACTGTCAGCATGCCTCTGTTTAGATATACATGTATGTATTATTCATTATTTTGTGATGCCATCTCCCCTTTTTCATGTGGTTAAATGTAAACATGCTTAGAAAACACTTTAGATTTAGATTAGGCTTTTACTTTGTTGTTTGCTTTTGGTTGATCTCTTTTTAAGCCACATTCTACATATATTGCTTTAAAAAGATTTAAGATAAGAACAAAGAAGTGATGAGTAGAGACCGACCTTTGGTCGGGCGAGAGGGGTACCTAACACCTTTCCTTCTCATATCCTAGCTCCCGAGCTATTATCTCTAGTAACGACGGACTAGCAGCATAAATATTTTTTATTTTCTTGGTTTATCATTAAAAATTAAGTGACGACTCCAATTGTGCGATCTTTAATACGAACGCATTTGGGGGCTCTCTTTTCAAACATAAAATAAGTTGTTTTCATAAAATTGAGAGCATTTTTAAAGAGCGCGCTTTTCTTTGAGATGGTTCCTCATAGACACTAGCAAATACGGTGTCATCCTTAAGCATAACTCTAGAGAGCTCGTAGGACATCAATGGATATATAGAGGCCTTAAGCTTGGTGGTCATCGGTTGACTGTCGTGGACGGGCTTCAGAGCCTAGACTTGCTCATCTTTCTCTGGTTGGAGGTTATCTTTGGCTGATCGAGAAGTAGAGGTCAGGTCGGTAATCTCAGCCTAAGGATAGGTCTTCTTCAACCTCTTTCTCCTTAGCTCCTAGGTTTTGATAACAAGGGGTCACCCTGGAACCTCCACCCATGGGGTTCAAAAGCTCAGACGAGAGGATGGATGATCCATGGGAGTCACATGAGGACCGCCAGATGAACCGATGCCAATAGTGGTAACAACATAATTGCCCCCAAGAACTACGTCCCTTAGATTGGCCAACCTGGGAACTCTCAGCATTGTAGCTTGTTGAGGAGGGCCCAGCCCACAGGGCCTATTGAAACAATAAGATTGAATCTCGCCCGTAAGTAATTCAAAATAATAAAATATTAAAACACCTCAGCATTCAATATTTCTTGGGATTAAGAATTTATAAGCTCTCGAGCAAACCGTGAAATTGTATAAACTAAATCATGTCAGTATATGGACTTTAATTTCATATTTGGTCATGTTCAATACATTCTTGGTGTACTGAACACAATCCCCTTAAATTATCGAACAAATTGATGTGATTAAGATAAATCACTGAGATTATGCTCGCAGCTGTACCGATAGAATATCAATTCTATCTAGACTTTGAACTAATATAATTATATAAGAACTGAACTTCTGATCTTCTGTAAGTAAGTCAAACTCTACTTACCATAATTTATACTGTGTATAATTATCGACATTTTGCATATTAATTATAAATAATTAATATATTTTCCACAAACACAGATAAAATTGGGCTGAGACAATCCATTATAT
>JAUTBS010110150.1:0-12735 GCA_032361285.1 Aequorea victoria | reverse complement strand
TTTATAAATACTATTCTTGATCACACAAACGACCCGATCATTAGCCCATGAGCAGAGTTATTTGGTAATGAAAGGGTTGAACCTTATCTATAATGGAGTTATTCCAAGAATACGATTCTTGAACTTTAAAATCAAGTGGCGACTCCTGTTTCTAAAAGAACCTGTGATTTTTTATCTCTAACTATGTGGGAAAATCAAAAAATAATCAATTGGATTTGATGTGTTTTTTTTTTTTCAAAATAAAATTAATCTATTAACTCGTGGGCTTTGGAACAAAAGAAACTAGTTGATCATTAATCTATGATTCGAGTGGGTATGCATCGGGCTCAAGAGATTTGGCGAGAGCTAACCCGCAGGAACTGTATCCTCATGTCCCGATATCGATAAAGAAAAAAAGAAGATGGATCTCCGGGCTTCCATTTGAGATTTTTTCTTAGCCCACTCACAGTGGAGACTCCTCTGGGAATCACGAGATGGCTAAACTCCAAAGTAATCATTGATTTATCTTTAAGCCCATTGGGCCTTCATCTCATTTTCATTTTAGGTTTCTTTTGCCCTATGATCATTGAAGCCTACTCAGAGCAATTTCTTGAATCTAGGCCACCTTCTATAGCCCCGTACCTTTTGGGCATATCAAAAGGGAGTCAAGATTGTTTCGATCAAATTTGTCACCATTCACACATGACTTGCACCCATGCCGACAGATTGATAGATGGTGCACCATCGATTCCTCGCCCGAGAAGGATAACCTTTGACTACCCAATTTTGGTCCATGTAGATAAACCCTAGAACTTATCTGATAAGATAGGGAACCTTATGCTAAGATCATATGCTCATTTGGTATGATTAAAGCCTATTCAAAAAACTCAAAGCCTATCTGATATACTTGACACATATCCAATGAACTTAGACCTTTTCTTGTACGCATCTAAGCTTATCTGGTAGGCTTAAAAGCTTATCTCATATCCTTAGATGTTTATCTGATAAAACCAAAATTTATCTGATAGGCCCAAAATATATTCAGTATCTATCATTATAAACTGGAAATTATCTCCTACGCCTGAATGTTTATCCAACAGGCCTAAAACCTATCTCATATGCCTTGATTCCTATTTGATAAACCCCAAAGTTTATCCGATAAAGCTGAATCTTTATTAGATATCCCAGAGTTATCTGATAGACTTGATGCTTACCCGATAAGCTTATAAGTTATCTGATGTGTGCCTCGCCTGCTATGCATGAATGTTATCTATTGTTTGTAGCTTATCTATCACGGGAACCACAAGTGATTCAATCCCTAAAAAAGAATAATCCTTTAACTTTCAGATTGGGCATACAGAAGCCAATTGATCTAAATTCCTTTGGGTCCAAAATTCCTACTCTCAAAGGTTAAAAAGGGACTCACCAGAAAGATCAGATAGGATGACCGATCACAAAGAACTCACTATAGGAGAATTATCACAAGCCCTCTGGGATATGCAAAGGAATGTGGATGACATGCAATCAGTAATGGCTCAGATAATACTGAACCAGTGTCTGGCCCTATAAATTTTAGCAGGACCCCCGTTAGTACCGCTCCAATACCAAGAGCCAGTCCACCCACCAACAGTAAGACCTAACCCAATGAATGACCCAATTGGCAATCTAAACGAAGCACAACCCAATATCATCCCTGATCCGATCTTAGTCTAGATACCAGCAACGGGGGAACCAGTTTCTGCCAAAGATCACGTTTGGAAGGCCAAATTACAAAAAAATGAAACCGTCTTGAGAAGGACTAAGGGAGTCGATGATTACATGCTGGACATAGAAGGGCTGTATTTGTTTTCTAAAGCCAGACTGTCAAAAAAGCTCAAAATGTACAGGTTTAATGGTACTGGAGATCCTAAGACTCACACCCAGATGTATGTGGGAGCCCTTAGGCCCATGTGCATCAAGAATGACCTACTAGCCCAATTATTCAACGTACTCTAACTGGGGAAGCCTTAAGTTGGTTTCTCACCATGGATGCAACTAAGACTCAAACTTTGGAGGACATTATAAATGCCTTCGTGGCACAGTATTCCTACAACTTATAGCTCGACTTCACAACCCGACAGCTCAAGATTACTTGCCAAGATACTAAGGAAAAAGACCAAGTCTGAATGGTCATAAAGAATTTACAACCACAGTACCTGAGGCATTTGGTGTCCATGCCCATTACCACCTTTGAACAACTGTTTGACATCGATAACCAAGTAGAAGATGCCATGAGATCGGGAATCCTAGATAAAGGAGAGAAAGACAATGGACCAAGAGTTAAAAGAATGGAAAATGTCAAAAATGGAAATGTCAGTAGGAAGGTTGGGGATTTGAATGTCATGGACCTACAAAATTAGTCTCAAGATCATCCCCAAACTACGCCATCCACACAGATAAGTCCAAAGAGGGCCTTTACTCTTTTGGGAATGACTTTGACACAAACATTAGATCACTTGGTCAAGAGAAAACATCTAAAACCTCTGAACCCAACACCTTCTTCTAACCCCTTGCCAGCAAGGTACGACGCATCATAGTACTACGCTTACCACCAAGGCCTCAGGCACCTAATTGATAATTGCTTTCGCCTACGCCATCAAATATAAAACTTGATTGACAGCGGCACCATTGCACCACCCACCAACCAGAATCTGAATGTCACTCATAACCCTCTCCCAAACCATAATTAACCTCCTCCGCACTTCAATTTGTTGCACTGGGGCTAAAGCTTTGACCCAGCATCTTCATCACCCCAGTAAGCCACCCAAAGCAGGGAGTCAAAATACCCTAGAAAGAAAACTTTTACTACTTATCCAAATTCCCAAACAAGATAATAAGAGAAATAATTAGCCAAGTAAAAGAGAGAGAAATAGAAGCAAGTTAGGCAACATTCACCGTCTACACCATAGAGCAACTGAGAGTAGGCTTTGGGGTGTTAGAATAAGATTATTCACCAATATATGAGAGATCTGATGCAGAGGATTACTTCAATGACCCTGATGAGATAGAAATTAGTTGGTACAGTCTTACAGCTGCAACTAACTCCATTTGGGATGGAGGATGGAACGAAGTCCCCTTGTCAAAAAGTCAAGCCTTACCTGGCCTACCTGCAACCTCACCTCCAACCCCATCACCCGAAAAAGAATTTGGACCTCCACCTGCCATCAATAACCTTACGCCAAGTTTTGAAATGGATTTTGACCCAAGTATTACATCATACAATCTCATCTCCTAAAATTGCAGGTGGTCATCTCGGAAGGTTCTGACGTAAACCTATTGGATGATGTGTTTAACCTATAGGAACTTAGCAAGGTTCTCCAAGAGAATCAATGGTGGGAAGAAGAACTCCCTATAAGCTGTGACAAAATTTGGGAGTTCGACGTGAAATGGTACATAGAAGACAAGGTAGAACACTTGACTAGGGGATGAAGGCATTTCAAACTCCCACATCTAGAAGTGAATCAACCAGGAAGAGAACAACATGAACAAACTCAAAGAAGAAAGAAAATCTGGCCAATGAAGATGACAATGTACTAAAATAGCTAAAGAAGATTCATGAAAACATCTCTATATGGGGGCTATTAATGGCCTCATATAAGCACCTACAGGCCATGCTACAATCCCTGTACAAGGAAAACATCTCCATCAACATAACCCCCAAGGAACTGGTAGGGGCACTATCCTTCAAAAAGATAGCAAATGTGGTGGCTTTCACCGACAAAGACCTACTGTCAAAAGGGCCAAGATATACCAAACCTTTGCATATGACTATAAAATACATACAAAAATGGATCCCAGTAGTCTTAGTGGACAACGGTTCAGCACTGAACATATGCCCACTATGCATTGCCCTGTGCTTGGGACTAAAATATCAGGATTTTTCCCCATCCACACAAGGGGTCCGGGACTACAACAATATACAAAAAAATATAGTAGGGACTGTAATGATAACAGTCGCCATAGGACCACTAAAGACAAAGACAAAATTCCATGTGTGGGATATACCCTCATCATTCAACCTCTTATTGGGACGACCTTATTTGCATGGTTTAAGGGAAGTCCCTTCTACCCTACATCAAAAAATCAAGATAGTCTAAAAGGATGTAGTACTGGTAATCTACGGGGATACCACTAAATGGAAAAATAGTGACTCTCCCCTTTTGTTTGAGGTACAGTCAGAGTAGGTAGAATTTTAGTTGACAGGATTCAACTTTGAAGGGGCTAATACCGTAACTCTAGATCCAAATCCTAGAAAACTCCTACCCATACTATTGGAAGACTGTATGAACCCTTGTGTAGCCACCATGATGAACCACATGGGGTTCTTCCCAGGAATGAGACTAGGAAAGAGATACCAAGGAGTACCCGGACCAATGAAAGTACCTATTAAATGGAACACATTTGGATTGGGGTATCAACCTACTAAGGAGGAGATCTACCAACAAAATCGAGCAACAATTGAAGCATAATGGGCTCAAAAACAAGGAAGGAAGATAGCAACAAAGTCGGTCAGTGCCCTAAAAAGTCTGAATGGGCATTTTATGAGAGAAACAGAATACTTCCCCTTTTTTGGATTCCTAGAGTCTTAGGTTGATCAGGTCACGAAATAGGAGTGTCCAGGGGTTGAGATTTTATTCAGTCACAGTCTGCTAAATGAACCCGAGGAAGAGAGGATCGTCAGCATTCAGATCAAGAAGGAGCAAGAAGATTGGGGCCAGCACGATAGACAACATATTGATGGAGTTCCTCTTCAATGAGATTGGACAAGGTGATTTAGATCAATCAATGGCTACCATAATGATGATCAATAACAAAAACACCTCTTTCGATTATTCCCCATTAATCATGAATGCCATTGGAAAACTCAACAATTGGAAAATTGAACATTCTAACATACCCGAAAAAGCCCTTGAGATAGAATCAGGGAAGAGTGAGTCTGAGGAGGAAGACAGAGTCGAAGAAAAGAGTGATTTCGAGGAGAAAGACAAGGCCAGAGAAGGAAGCAAGCCTGAAGTAGCCGAATTCAAGGGTGGGAACGGAGTCAAGATCAAGAAAAAGAAGAACATTTCTGCCACTTTTAGTAATTCTAATTTTAAGCTTTTTGTCAAGAACAATCCCTTTACCACTTTTCAGTTTGTAGATTCAGATGTTTTTGTTGGTAATAAAATGGATGAGAACTTTGCTTACTTCGATGTGATCGACATGGAATGCATGGATCCTGAAAATGAACACGACAACGAATTATTTAAAGACATGCTAATAAGAGAAGAACAGGGTCGTGCCCGACCTATTATGGAAGGAACTTTTAACAATAAATTTAGGTACGAAAATGGAATCTCAAAAGGTCCAAATTGATTCCACGCTGTCATCAGAGGATTGAGAAAAATTAACTATTTTACGCAAAAAATATAAAGATGTTTTTCCATGATCCTATAAAGACATGTTCAAAATTTATCCAGACATTGTCCAATCCCAGATTCCCCTCTATCCCGTGTAGACACCCTAATTTGTCCGACCCTAATACTTAAGACCATCACTATGATGCGAGCCCAATGGTGAAAAGTGAAAATGTGGTATGTCAGTTATCCAGTTTGAAAGGTTCACATTTCAAAATTGAAAAATCGAGATTTACCAAAATCCTGTTCGAGCCCCAACCCACTCGAATTCTTGAAGGTTTTCGAAAAGAGCTTTAATTTCATTTTAAACAAAAAATACCTTCCCAAACAAGCCCCTAAACCCAAAAATAAAGTTCTAAATCAAAAAATCATTTTAAACCCTAAAAATCTATTTTTACCTAAAAAACTATTTTTGATCTAAAAGTACCCAAAAACTCAAAAAAAGATCTACGCCACCCCGAATGCCGGTCCGAAACAAAACCCTTGTGGGGCCTCCTCTGTTGGCCGGTCTGGCACTCCTAGAGGGCCGATCCGGCTTTTTCTCCGACCGATTGTTTTTCCCTTGTTTTGTAAACCCTAGTCGTCATGCCCAATCTTTTGTATTCTCCAACGTTGGTAACTTCCTTTAAAGCTCAGAATTTGCTCCCTTAAAACCTCTATATAAAGAAACCCAAACCTAAAACTGTGAGATCCATCTTTTGAGCCTTTCTCTATAAAACTCGAGCCTCCCTCTAAAACCCTAGCCGCCATACACTTATAAAATTCCAAAAATCTCAGAATTCTTCTAAGTTCTTCATCCCAAACCCAAGAACACCCAACATTACTTCAATTCTAGACTCGGATTCAAAGGCCTGAAAGATTGGTTTCTCAGCGTGTGATTCAATAAACAAGCATACTGAGGGCAATTGTAGCATCATACGAGCGGTCTTCTCTTCTTTCACATTGAAAGGTATTCATCATTCTTCGTGTTCTTCATTATTTTTTTGACGTTCTTTGTTCATATTTGAAAATTCAAAAAGGAAATAAGACTTTCATAAAAGGAACACATAAAGTTTTAATCTAAAAGGTATTTTTATATATAAAATATGTAAAAAAAATTTATTTAGATGAACTTATTTTTTGATTTCCAATAATATGAACATGGACATTCCATCCAAAACAGGATAGACCATTCGTAGTTCTTTCAGTTTTTCTTTCTGTGAGGAACCCTCTCGAAGAAAAGACATGCTTTTTAGAAATGTTCTCAATTTTAAAAAAGAAAGGGGTTTTATATTTTGAAAAGAGAGCCCTCCAAATGCGTCCATGTTATAGGCTGCACAATTGGAGTCGCCACTTAGTTTTTAATAATAAACTAAGAAAATAGAAAATATTCAAGGTACTAGTCTGTAGTTACCAAAGATAATGGCTCGGGAGCTAGGGTACAAGAAGAGAAGGTGTTAGGCACCCATTTTGCCCGACCAAAAGTCAGCCTCTACTCATCACTTCATTGTTCTTATTTTAGAATTTTTAAAAGTAATATTTACAGAATGGGGGTTAAAAAGAGATCATTCAAAATCAAATAATGAAGTAAAAATCTTAACCTAAAACTAAAAGATTTCCTAAGTATGCTTACATTTAACCACATGGAAAAGGGAAAATGGCATAAAGAGGCAGCGCGCGCCATGCTGAAAAAACTACTTTGAACATAAAGAGGCCGCGCACACCATACTAAACATGGCTCACGCTACCTAACATGGCGCACCACCATTGAAGGGTGGGTGCGCCTTTGGCCCTTTAAACATGGTGCGTGACACCATAGCAGGATGAGCGCTCCACATTGAGGGCCAAAAGACCTACCATTTTTATTGAAAATAGTGTGCTCACGTGTTGAAATGTCTTAAAACAGAAACAACAAGAAAGATAACATGTTAGGCAGAAAACTCCGTAAACGAGAACTACACTCTTATCCTCTACTTCATGCATTTCAAATAAAATGCAAGCCAATGATGATCATACCTATACTCAAATGCAATGAAAAGCATGATAAGATCAGACTAATTAAAAGGCAGGCCATGACACAGAGTTATAAATATATAAAGTAAGAAAATAAGAACACAGAACAGATCGAGCAAATTGGAACTTAAAACAAATTGCTAATACATATTGCACGCCACATGCAGACATAGCGCGAGCCACTATGGAAGGGTGGGTGCACCATGTTATAGTATCCAAAATCTCCATCTTGGCAAAAACAATGTCGTGAGTGCACAAGGTGTTGAAATAGAAAAAGATATAAGAAAAACAGAGCAAAAAGACCAACTTGGGGCTTATAACAAACATGGCTCCCACTAAATTAACTTGGCGCACGCCACACACGGACATGTCTCGCACCATATCAATGTGGCACACACCACGCTGCATAGACCAAAACTTCTTGTTTTGACAGAAATAATGTCATGAATGCACAATATACTCAAAAAGACTGTGATACAAGAAAAACTAACAAAATAAAAACACTATTTATTCAAAGAAAAGATGCTAGAAAAATAAGGAAGGGTATTCAACTAAACAATAACCACGACCTATTCCTCAAAAAAGGGGGGGGGGGGGAAGAACATAAGATGTCGTAAAACTTATCGGAACGACGAAAAGATAATCTCGAGCAATGCCTGATTGCTACCCTAGCATCCCCTTAATGCGTCACATCATCTCGTCCAATGCAAGCAGTCCTCTGTACGATCCTCGAGTCTTTAGGAAATGGCTCGGATGGAGGATTTGGGCTATGTATTGGGTGGCTAAGTATTAGGTAGGTTAGTATTTCAGTAGAGTATCGACGTTGAGAGAATTTGACCCCTTTTATAAAAATTGAGGAATGCCAAATTTATAGAAATCCATGTGTGACAGTTGCCTAGTAACAAGTTGACATGTGGAGGGAATAAAATGTTCTATAGGAGGTGGCGAGTGCATGGTTACAGGCGTGCCTAGGGTTACAGGCGGCAAGTGCATGGTTACAGGTGCTGTGCGCCACTTTGGATATGGCGTGCCTAGGGTTTGAAAAAGTGATGGCGCGCGCCTTATTCGAACATGTCGAGCATTTCTAAAAAATGTGGCGTGCTCCTACTTGGAGGTAGTGCGCGCATGGTTGAATCATTTTAAAAAGGGTATTTTTGGAAATTTTGGTATTTCTAGGGTGTTTTGGGGTATTTTTTTGACTCTCATGATCGTACAGAATTTCTTTCGACGTGAGTTCGCACATGTAGTCATCATTGGCGACAGATCGAATAAATCTAATACGCAGTTTAGTCAAAATTGGGATGTATACACTTTCATTATTATTTTTTGTTTCCATTTTATTTTCTATCGTTCTATGTCGTGGGCATATGAACGCTTTAAAACTTGAATAATATTTGGCGGATCGTCGGCTTTCGTATTGTATTTAATTTGGTCTAGTATTTTTTAAAATTATGTAATTTAATAGGATAGTTGCGAGCGACGATCTTAAAAATACATTTAAAGATTTAAAACGTTCATATTGTGTTTATTATTGTATTTCTCTCTTAGTTTTCTTTGTTTGTATTCTTGTTACGATGCTTGCTTATTTGATTTATCGATACTTGTGTTTGAATGCTTAATCTGTGCAAATGATGAGATGATGACAATTTCTCTACGCGCTTGGACCCGAAAATTCTCAAGAAAGTAGTTTCCTTTGTCACTAAAAAGAGGACTTGTCATCTTTTTTTCACGAATCACTACAAATCAATTCTTTTTCACTAAATAATTTTTTTCTAAAAAAAAATCTTTGTTTCTACTTTGTTACATAAATATTTCTTCTTTATTTTCTAAAAAATAACATTTTCTTTTTTAAAAAGATAATATTTGTTTGCTTTAAAAGATACCGTTTCCTTCTTTTTCTAAAAAGTAACAAAAAAAAATCAAAATGGAAGGAATGGATTTTCAACATTTCCAAGATTTTAGGACTTTTTCTAAACCAAATCTTTTGTTTTGAAAAATAATAAAAAACTTATTTTTGGAGATTATTTCTAGAAATAATGTGATGGTTTAGTCCATCTCTTATTTTTGGAAATTCCTCCAACCAAATTAAGCAGTTCCTAGGCTGAGAAAAAAGTCAAAACATGTAAAGTATGATTGTACTTGAGTTTTCATCAAGCTGCCTACGTACCCTATTGAAGGGATTAGACCAGCGTAGTTCTTAGGATAGTGCAAGAGATGCAAAAAATGATATTAAGCTCTAGTGGTTACCCTACAAAACTATGCAAAACTTTTTAAGGTCGCGTGGATCGAAAACAAAACAAGGCTAGTTTAAGGTGGTGAAGGGCCGAATGATCAATTTAAGGTCTTGAAAGGACCTCTTAGAGTCAGTTTAGGATCATGCCAACAAGGACATGATAATCAATTTAAGATCTTGAAAGGACCGCCTGTAGTCAGTTTAGGGTCATACTGACAAGGATCGAAGAATCAATTTTAGGTCTTGAATGGACCACCTAGAGTTAGTTTAGGGTCATGCTGACAAGGACCGATGGATCAATTTAAGGTTTTGAAGGGATCACCTAGAGTCAGTTTAGAGTCATGCTAACAAGGATCGAAGAATCAATTTAAGGTCTTGAAGGGATTGCCTAGAGTCAGTTTAGGGTCATGCTGACCAGGACTGGAGAATTAATTTAAGGTCTTGAAGGGATCACCTAAAGTTAATTTAGGGTCATGCTGACAATGATCGAAGAATCAATTTAAGGTCTTAAAGGGACCTCTTAGAGTCAGTTTAGGGACATGCCGACAAGGACCGAAAAATGAATTTAAGATCTTAAAAGGACTGCCTGTAGTCAGTTTAGGGTCATACTAACAAGGATCGAAGAATCAATTTTAGGTCTTGAAGGGACCGCCTAGAGTCAGTTTAGGGTCATGCTGACAAGGATTGAGGGATCGATTTAAGGTCTTGAAGGGACTGCCTAGATCCAGTTTAGTGTCATGCTGACAATAATCAATTAATCAATTTAAGTTTTTGAAGAGACCGCCTAGAGTTAGTTTAGGGTCATGCTTACAAGGACCAAAGGGATAAAAATCAATTTTAGGGTTATGAACGGATCGATTTCCTCAGTTTTAGATCATGAAAAGGACCTAAAGGATAGAGATCAATTTTAGGGTTGTGAACAGACCAATTTACTCAGTTTTAGGTCATGAGAAGAATTGATAGGATAAAGATCAATTTTAAGATCATGAACGAACCAATTACTCAGTTTTAGGTTATGAGAAGGGCCAGTAGGATCCCGGATATAGGGATAAAACTTGATGAGCATATCGACAGCTGAGAAGATGATTAAAATTCTTAAAATTGACTCCAAATTTTGAAACTTAGCACATGAAAAAAGGAATAAGAAAACTGGAGAGATGGACACGTGACGCGCATTGGGTGTACACAGCGTGCACAAAATTCAAAGTGGTGCACGCTAGCTGATGTTTGGCCTACCTAGCGTGCTCTTGGTTTGAGGTGATGCACGCTATTTTAATATAGCATACACTTTACCTCAGGTGGCGCTCTCCAGTTGAACTAGGTGTGCACCCTAAACAAAGTGGTGTGCACCACTGGTGTTTGGCATTCCTAACGCGCACCAGGTTGCAGGTTTTAGTTGAAGGGTCGGTTGGCCTGAGTTAAGTGCGCATTCACCTTCTTAGTTACTCATAACTCTCATCCTCGCCTCCCGCGCTCTCATTATTTCTTATCTTTCTTCCTCATCTATCTCTTTCTTCTCATATGGCTTCAAACATTTCTATTGTGGGCATGGAGCACAGTGGCGCAAGCCACGATGGAGGTGGCACGAGCCATGAGATGGACCCAACTCTGGAAACAACCACCTGAGTGTTCAGTATAGATTTTTTGACTGAGGTGGTGGCGATGGTGCCGCCGGTGATAGCATTGACAAGCGGAGGTGATGATGTCGTTGGCCCCTCACATCCAGCTGTCGAGGCATCTAGGCCCGATGATGATTTCTTTATCAACCTAGGCTTTTATAGGCCTCGATTATTCTCACCTGAGCCATTCAAATGAGCTTGAGGTAGCTAGGAGAATAAGCTTTGTCGATATGGAGGAGATCATTGCTGCTGCTGAGACCCTGGAGGCAATGAAGGGGTTGCCTATGGGCGGCCATACTACCAAGGAGCCCGCAGTGGACAATCCGCATGTCCCAAATCCTTTCTGTGGGGTCTGAGCTGTTGACATGCCAGGATGCATCAACCCAGCCAGGTATGATCCTCTTGTCTACTCTCTAGAGGTTTATGGGGTAGTTCGCTCTTTTGACGATAGCGATGTGTACCCCTCACTACTGCTTCGTACACTAGATACTCATTTCTCGGTGATGAATTGCTCGGTATGTCTTATTTCTTTCTTCTTCTTCACTTTATTTATGTTCTTTCATATTTGCTCCACTTATATGTCAAAACTTAAAAAAAGAATCTGGACTTAGATGTATGTACAGGGTAGGACCGTAATGTTTGGATGGATGAGGTACAACATTTGGACAACAATTTGAACCTTTAAAATAAAAATAGATCAGAACTTAGAAGCTTTGCATGTTAGGCTTGACCGAACACACATTATTATTCTTTTATTCTTTTTTTTGGTATTCTTAGGTTATATTTCACACATGTTTTTTCTTCCTAAACCATGTTTTGCGCTTTTCTAGATTTTTCCTTTTCACCTAGGATTTATGATATGTTTTTTTGTCCCTAGATTATGTTTTGCATTTTTCGAGGTTCTTGTCTTTCATATTCGTCCATAGGCCACATTTCACATTTTCCTAGGCTGTGATCTTTTATTTTTATTCTTAGGTTATGTTTCACATTTTTCTAGGCCGTGCCTTTTTATTTTTGTCCCTAGGTTACGTTTTGTATTTTCTTAGATTGTGACTTCTCATTTTTTGTCCCTAGGTTATGTTTCACATTTTCCTAGGTGTGAGGGGGTCAAAAAAGATTATCGGATGGAAGCCTGGAGGCTCATCTTCTTTTTCCTTTATCGATATTGGAGCATGAGGATACGGTTCCTGCGGGTTAGCTCCCGCCAAATCCCCTGAGCCCGATGTATACCCACTCTAACCATGGATCAATGATCATCTAGCTTTTTTATTTCAAAGCCCACTAGTCAATGGTTTAATTTTATTTTGAAAATCCCACATCGAATCTAATGGACTATTTTCCAAATTTTTCACATAGTAAAAGATAAAAAATCATAGATTAGTTTTAAAACATGAGTTGCCACTTGGTTTTAAGGTCCATGTTCTTTAAAATAACTTCATAATAGATAAGGCCCAACCCTTTCATTACCAAAGAACTC
>JAUTBS010110039.1:0-12739 GCA_032361285.1 Aequorea victoria | reverse complement strand
CATATAGAATGTAGATCCTTGATTGATAGAATTTCCTATAGAATTCAGTCCTGGGTGAACAGGATCCTTTCATATGCGGGCCAAATTTTGCTGGTCAAATCAGTTATCTTCTCTATACAAGTCTACTGGTCGTCCCTTTTTATCATCCCAAAAAAGGTGCTAAAGGAGATTGAAGGTATCATGAGAGCTTTTTTGTGGAGTGGTTTTGTATTAAAAAAAGGTGGATCCAAAGTTGCTTGGGAAGAGGTTTGTTCACCGAAGAAGAAGGGTGGTTTAGGCATTAAATCCCTCGCTCTCTGGAACAAAGCTGCAGTGTCCAAACATATTTGATTTTTGATTACGGGGGATGTCACCTCCATTTGGTGTATGTGGGTGAAATCTCAGCTTTTAAAAGGTAGGAATTTCTGGGGTGTTAAGATCCCTAACGCTGCCTCCTGGTGCTGGAGGAAATTGCTTCAATTGCGGCTTTCTGTCAAGACATTCTTTAAGTATCAAGTTGGCAATGAAAGTAAGACTTTCCTGTGGTAAGATCCCTGGCATCCTTGGGGATCTATCTTTGAGGCTTGGGGGTCTCGAATCATTCAAGACTCTGGTCTTCCGAAACTAGCCGTGGTCCAGTCCATCACTGACGAGAGATGTTGGAAATGGCTCCGTGCCCGATCTGGTGATATTATTGAGCTCCAACGGGATATTCCTCCCGATCTTCACCCGGATGTTTCTAAGGAAGATTGTGTCATATGGCTTAGATCCCCGGATAAGATCTTCTCTATCCGATCGTGCTGGAACCTCCTTAGAACCCCGAAGGATAAAGTTCCA
Organism: Aequorea victoria; assembly: GCA_032361285.1. Taxonomy (NCBI): domain Eukaryota; kingdom Metazoa; phylum Cnidaria; class Hydrozoa; order Leptothecata; family Aequoreidae; genus Aequorea; species Aequorea victoria. Next base: position 11,923 of record JAUTBS010110039.1, on the reverse strand, counting down.
TGGTTCGCAATGGTATGGGATAGGAAGCATATTCCTCGGTTAAGCTTCATTTTTTGGCTTGCTATTCGGTGCCGTCTCAGTACGGGTGACAGGCTCCGATCTTTTGGCTTAGGGTCAGACTTCTTGTGTAGACTGTGTTCTGAGATTGAGGAATCTCATGACCATCTTTTCTTCCAGTGTCCTTTTGCTGGGCACGTTTGGGAGCATGTTTCCCGGAAGTGTAGACTTTTTGCCCAGTGTTCCAAGTGGCTTGACTGGGTTGTTATACTATCGAAAGCTTCGACTAGCAAGACCCTTCGAAGTTGCATAATCCGTGTAGTATGTGCAGCCTCTGTTTACTATATTTGGAAAGAAAGAAATGCTAGAAAGATTCAAAATAAAAAGAGAACCCCCAACATGGTTATCAGAGATATCGAAGTATGTGTTAGGGATCGTTTCTCGACTTGTGACACTTTTCTACAATCGCCCGAGAATCTCATAATCCAACATGTGTGGGACATTTTGTAGTTATATTTCTTTCTATGTGCTAATGGTCTTAGCTGTGCTTTTTTCAGGTTTTAGGGATGGAGCTATGACATTTCGAGTTTATGCGGGTGACTACTTTGGTTATATATTTGGGTGCTATTGCGGTGGGACCTACATATCTATGTGCCATGAGATGCTCATGATTTGATTTACCTCATCTAATTTTGTGGCCTTTTGTGTAGGGTCAGAAGCACAACTCCTACATATAAAAAGACTCGGATTATATGATCTTCTTCTGCTTATTGGCTGCTTCTTGGATGGTGCTAGCTGATATGTTTTGCTTACTGGCTGCTACTTGGATGGTTCTAGCTGGTAGTAGATGTTCTTGGTTGATGCTGTGACATGCTTGTTGGCTGCTCCATGTCCATGTTCTGTTTTGTTTGGATCCTACTGTTACATATTTGCTTTGATTTTGCTTTTGTTGGCTGGTTGCTGCACATTTCCTTGATGCTGAAGCTCCATCGACAGTGGCATGTTTGGGTTCGTTTGGTTGGTCTACTTGCTGTCTTCTACATCGACAATGCTCTGAGATTGCTTGGTTTTATCTTGTTGTTGGCTTGTCTGCCTTTGTATAGTTTGTGCATCTGTTGTGTCATGCTGATATGGGTGCATCTGTTGTGCCATTGCTGATGAGGTGCGTGATCTTATCTGCTGTTGTGTCATGGTTCCCAGTGATTTGCCATTGCTGTTGTGTCATGGCTCCCAATGTCTTGCTGTGGATATGCTCTATTATCACATAGGGTGCAACTTTGGCCAACTGATGTGGGTTCAGCAGAGGATTTGTGGCCAGCTGATATGTGACCATCTGATGGGTTGAGGTTTTTTTGAGAATTTGTATCTGTTGGCTCTGTTTTTATGGCCATCTGTGTTCGGCTGAAAAGTTTTGGTATTTTTTTGGTTATATTTTAACTTTTGTGGGGTATGCCCCTTGTAATCGTGTAAATTTTGTTCCGTATATATCTTATTTTTAATTATTCAAAAAAAAGACTCATATTCAATATGAAATTCTATAAAAAGAAAAATCTAAAATTTTGATTAATTTTTTACTTGTTTGGAACAAAAAAAAAAAAAATTGCTTCTAAAAAAAATGATATTTATCAGTTCTTCACAGTTTCAAAACTAATCTTTTTATTCGAATTTCAAAACAGACAAATTTCTCAGTTTCTATATGTTGAAGAATTTAACAATTCTTTAGTGCTTAAATATTTTTTAAAATATTGCATTATCTATAAGTTTTAAAAATCAAGAAAATTACAAAGCATGTTCTTTGCAAAGATTTCACGATTTTAAAACTTAAATTTATTAAAATCTGAACACAATTATAATTTACACAATAAAAGTCACTAAAAAGAAATTTGCAAACTGATAAAATTCTTAGTTCGCAACAGAAAAGTTTTCCGGTCTGTAATATAGAAATTTCTCAGTTAATTGTTTTTCACAGAATTTATATTCACTACCGATCTTATTTGAAAAATATCGACGAGTAGTTTTTAAAAATATCAATTTATTAAAAATAAATCTATATATTAAAAGTTATGAAATTTTAAAATTTTCAATTAAAAATGTAAAAAACTCTCCAAATTAGCTGTCAAAATATTACAAATTACTTAAATAAAGTCAAATTTGTCATAATCAAAAATTTATTAAAAAATAGAACTGTATCTTTAAAAATCTTAACAATGGAACATATTCTACTATATATCTTCTAAACGAGATTAATAATTAATTAACTCAAATAATAATAGTTTTGAATTTCTTCTTCCTCGTGTTTTTTATTATTATTTACTATTAACTGCATCACAAAAATTGTAACAGGTCCCTAGTAGAAATATTGAGGAATGACCCTATTTGGGATAATTACTTATTTAATTATTTTTATATTACTTATTTTCATTTTGAATATGCTTTTTCATTCTTTGATAATATTTTTTAATTTTTCAATTGCTCTCATAGAGCACATTAGATATTTCAACGAAGGGTAAAGAAAGCCTATTTACACTCCAAACAAATTTCATAATTAAAAAGTTATATGATTTTAAACAATTCAGTTTTTTAACTTTCACAGTTATATAAAAAAGGTAAAAACAAATAAATTTTTAAATATTCCAAATGAGGTCTTAAAATATTAGTAAAAATAGGCTATATAAAAATCTGCAAATGCCATTTTAAGTGTTTTGGTGCTTAAATTCGAACGGTTGCGCGAGATTGGCGATAACTTGCAAAACGTCAGAATCTAGACACCAGTGGGGTTCGGCCTCAAAACCTCTGATACTTAAGTCAGCGGAGAGACAGTAGAATAGAATTGTAGACTGTAGAATGTAGAAAAGTAATACAAGATTGTATGTAAAATATCGAAGAGTGACGTATCTTTGGAGAATATAGGTTATAGCTATATATAGAGGAGTATGGATGCGAATTTCGAGATTCGATAGATGTCAATCTCAAATTTGATGCCTCCGAGCATATTCTCAGGATACGCGCATATATGATTCATGTTTTACCGGTCCGAGCGAGATCTTCAAGATATGTGATAATCTGTCCCTGATTTATCGGTCCGAGCGTGAATCTCGGAATACGTAACGATTCGATCACTGATTTACCGCTGTGATAGGTACTAGAGTGATTTTAAGAGAGATCGTCGGCGTTGAGTTCGGAGTTTACCTTTAATGGTGTCGGCTCGATTGTCCTACCTGACTAGTCGAGCATATAGTCTGACCGAACAAGTCTTTTCGGGTTATTTTTCGAGTGCTCCGTAGATTAATTGAGTTTTCTAGCCTGATACCGTGCTCCCTGTCGCCTGAAATTGTGATTTTAATTATCTGTAACTTTTATTATTTATTTCTCTTGCTTAGTCGATCAATTCTAATATTTTATTTGATTCATTCCCGATCAATTTTAGACGATCGTTATGTTAATACTTATCAAAGTGAAACATCATAAACTTCAATATTTTATAAATCATTCAAAATTTTCCTCAAAGGATTGAAACTAGCCTAATCGGTGAAGTACTTGAAAGTTGTTCACAACAGTGCTTTATTGGAGTAGAACATTATTTGTAGGACAGTGGTCCGTCCCAATTTTAGCTAGCCATGACCATTGGACAGAAAAAATAAAAAATAACATAATTTTTAAAAAACAATACCTTAGTTCATACATTTTCGAATCTTCTATTTCCATTTATGTCCCATCCTATGTCATACGAGTAATTATTCAAAAAATAATCTTAAACCCTAATTCATACCTTTAGGGATCATCTGTTTTCATTCATGTTTCATCTTATTTCATACAAGTAATTATTCAATATTCATACGAGCAATTATTTAATATTGTTATGATCAAATATGATCAAACAATAAATTAATTAAAATAATTACATAATAACATACAAAATTTACGTAATTCAGTTAATCAACCTACAATCACAAATGAAAGCGGTAAGAGTTTTCACTACAATGGAGGAGTGAACAAATATTTACAAAGAATAAGTTTTAAAAATCTCAGAAAAAGGTTTAACCCTAATGACGGCGATTAAGATTCTAATTTATAGAAATCAAAAAACTCATAAAACATCTGGATGCAAATAACCAACGCCCGGACGCAATGCCTACTATCCAAAAATATCCGGACGCTGAAGGGCTCCGTCCGAATAGTTGAAGCATCCCGTGAGCAACAAACATACTGCTCGATTTCGTCCAGACGGGAGTCACGTCCGTTCGCACTTTCTCCACCAGACCAGAAACAAGCTACATTCAAAAAAATATCCACATTGGCTTGGATCTACCAAACCTCAAAAGAAAAACTTCTAGCCAACTCTCATCAAAGTAACCCCGCAGGGTTATCTGTAACGTCGAACACCTATCTAGTCTAGGTACTGCTCAAACTTAGCAACCGGGATAGGTTTAGTCTCATATCTGCTGGATTTTCTACTGTATTAATCTTCTTCACCCTGACTTGATTCTTCGTGATGATATCTTGAATGAAATGATACCTGACATTAATATAGTTGGTTCGTTCACGATACATAAAATTTTTAGTCAAATGTATAGTACTCTGACTGTCACAGTGTATGTCAGTCCGACCCTGCTCAAAACCTAACTCACCAAGAAAGCCTCTCAACCATAATACCTCTTTCACAGCCTCAATCATTTCCATATACTTTGTCTCAGTGGTAGATAATGCAATTTTAGCTTGTAAAGTAGACTTCCAGCTAACAGCACCCCCAGTGAGAGTCAAAACATAACCTGCCAAGAATCTTCTTTTGTCGTGGTCCCCAGCAAAATCAGAATTAACAAAATCAACAGAAAAAACTCTAAAACTCTCGTCAAATATCAAGCTGACATCTGTAGTTCCTCTCAAATACTGTAGTATCCATTTCACAATGTGCTAGTGCGTCTTCTCTCGATGAGCCATGTAACGACTTACGACACTAACAACCTGTGAAATGTCAGGACGAGTGCATACCATAGCGTACATTAAGATTCCCACTGCACTGGTGTATGAAACCTCTAACATATGCTTCTCCTCTTCCTCTAATTGTAGAGATAAATGAGCTGAAAGCATGAAATGTGCAGCTAACAGAGTGCTCACAAGTTTAGACGTTTGCATAGAGAAGCGTTCAAGAACTTTCTCAATATAGTTATTCTGATTTAAACATAATTTCCTAGCTTCCTATCTCTTTGAATATCCATACCAATAATCATTCTTACTACGCCCAAATCTTTCATCTCAAATTCTTCACTCAGTTGTCTCTTTAAATTGTCAATCTCTGACTTGTCTTTGGCTGCAATGAGCATGTCATCGACATACAACAATAGGTAAATGAAAGAATTATCTGAGAGTGTTCTAAAATACACACAACTATCATATTCACTCCTTGAGTAATCATGACTGGCCATGAATGTGTCCAACCGCTTAAGGTCAGCCATCGAGGAATCAAAGCTAACCCCGAGAAACTCAAAGCAGTCTTAGAAACGCAGCCCCCAAAAATGATAAAAGAAGTGCAAAAGCTGACCGGGCAATTGGCAGCTTTGAATTGGTTCATCTCTAGGGTGACCGATCGTTGCATGCCATTTTTTAACGTCCTAAAGAAAGCATTCGAATGGACCGATGGCTGTGAGCAAGCCTTTGTGAACCTCAAAGTGTACATGGTGTCCCCGCAATAGCTTTTTAAAGCCATGCTAGGAGAGGAACTCTTCCTCTACTTAGCAGTCTCAGAAACAACAGTCAGCTCGACTGTCGTTCGTGATGATGCAGGGGTCCAGAGGCCTGTTTACTATGTCAACCAAGCATTTTGAGGAGCAAAGTCCAGATACTCACGGGTGAAGTAGTTGGCATTTGCCTTAGTCACCTCAGTTAGGCGGTTGCGGCCCTACTTCTAGGCCCACACCATAGTTGTGCTAACCGACTTGCCACTGCGGCAGATATTATAAAGGCTAGATACCTCTGGATGGTTGGCACAGTGGTCGGTGGAGTTGGATGAATTTAACATCTAGTATCGACCCCGACCAATCATTAAGAGACATGCAATATCTAACTTTATACCATAATTCACTATCCCAAAACCCATCCACTTCGAGTGCCAGCAGACTCGCTCAACGCTCAAAATTCAGCAAGAGGTCAAGGTTAAGTTTGATGATCAACAGGTATGTGCAATCAATTTAGATGGGTCTACAAACCAATCCACTAGCAGTGTTGGACTAGTTTTCGTCTCTCCTCAAGGTGATGTATTAGAATATGATATGCGCATTGGATTCAAGCCATCAACAATGAGAAAGAGTACAAGGCGGTCATAGCTGGGCTCAGACTGACACTAGCAATGGGCGCAAAATAGGTAAAAATCGTCAATGACTCCCAGTTGGTGGTCGGCAAAGCACAGGGCGAGTTTGACACTCGAGAAGAGTGAATGAAAGCCTACAAGGCCATCATAGAAGAACTTAAGGCCATATTCGATGAATATTTGATAGAGAGGGTCCCTCAGGATGGCAATCAAAGAGCCGATGACCTTTCTCAGCTTACCTCAGCTCCTGAGGGGCAGATGGGTTGGGAAATACTGACAGAATACTTGATCTAGCTGACTACGACTATAAAGAAGACACCAAGCACAAAGGTCAATATGAAATAGATTTGTGTGGTCTGGAAAGAGAGCATCATCAATTTTCTGCGAAGTGGCCAGCTACCGATCGACAAAGCTGAAATGAAAAAGTTAAGGTACCGGGAAAGTAAGTATGTGCTTATCAATGACATCCTATACAAGAGCAGTTTCTCAGTGTTAGCCCCAATGTTATATAAATAAGTGTTTAATTAATTTTAATGATAACAAATAAGGAATTAATGAGATAAAATAATTTTAAGTACCTATTATTGAGTATTTTTTTTAAAGTCTCTTGAGACAAACCTTAAATGATCATTCACAAAGAGTTACAAAATTAAACTCATTGCTTAAATCAAATTATGTTTAAAAAACTTATTTGGTCAAATTAAATTTATTATGATCAACACTCATGAATGGGGTTGACTTTATACTTAATGAGTATTGGAGTTGTTTCAGGTGAAAAATCATATTTTAAATGTTTATAAGGGTTTATGAATCAATTCCCAAATAATGTATCAACGTAGGCCTTAGAACATAAAATTTCTCAAATTTATCAAAGGCTGAGTTGACCCAAGTTTTCTTCGAGTCGACTCAAAAAGACTATGGCTCAGGATCTTTACAGAGATATCTCAGAATCGACCATAAGTCGACCCACAATCAGGGTGAGTCGACTCAAGTATTGGATCAAAAGAGTTTTTGAGATGAGACGCATCAACTCATGTATTGACTCAAAAGGAAAATTGTATTGAACATCTTCAGTGAGTCGACCCAAAGGATGATGAGTCGACTCAATCAGATTGCAGCTCGAGAAATTTTTAGAGGATATCAGAACATCGGTGAGTTGACCCATTATTAGGATGAGTTGACCCATTATCAGGATGAGTTGACCCAAGAATTCTTGCATGGAGGACTTTGAGCTGAAGCAATCAACCTTGACTTCGACCCAGCTTATCAACTCAAGGGGAGAACCGAGTGTGAGCCAACCCAACCTCAAGATGAGTCGACCCACGGACGAAAGATCTTACTTACACTGAGGCATCAAGGTTCTGAGTCGACCCACAGATGAAGGATTTTATTTACACTGAAGGATCAAGGTGCTGAGTCGACCCACCTCTAGCATGAGTCGACTCATGGGCGATAAATTCAAATTTCTGCGCGAAAACCAATTTTGCAACGGCTATATTTTAGAGCATTTAAAACTTCGATTTTACTTCCAACAGTCATCATGGAGTTTGAGATTATAAAAGAGAAGTGAGATTCCAACATTTGCAGGACTTACACACTGATTCAACTGATCATAAAGCTCACAATTGCAAGATCTATTATACGTGAGAAAATCCTAGAAACCTACAGCTCAAATATTCTTCTGGTTTTTCTCTTGAGATTTATACTGCTATATCTACTCTTGTAAGAGAGCATTATACTTCACATGTAAATCAAATTTGTTATTCAAATTTTTGTAAAATGAGGGTGAGTCACCCTTGATTGTTCTTTGTGTGTGGTAAAATACACAGAGAAAATATCACAAGTGTTAGAAACTTGGTGGTTTTGGAACAGAGTTTGGTGATTTTTTGAAAGATTGTAAAAAGTTTGAGCACACCCATAAGTGCTTGGAGATATGAGAAAATTCTCAAGAGATTCTTGAAGAGTGGACGGAGGCTTGAATAGCTGAATCACTATAAAAACTAACGATGTCATCTCTCCTTATGTCTCACTCTCTTTGTTATTTGCTTGCTTCACTATCCATCTTTCTTGCTTGTTGCATATTGTTTAAATATTTATTAAACAAGAAAATTTGTAAAAGACCATATTCACCCTCCTCTAAGGTTATTCTTTGCATAACAATTGGTATCAGAGTATCATCTCTTGTTTTCGACTTAACCGTCTAAGAGGATTCCATGACAACCTCTGTTGAAATTGCCCTTGCTGAAGGCCAATCCACAAACCGACCACCCTGTTTAGTGGGACCAACTATAACTATTGAAAATCAAAAATAAGAATATATGGACCTCAAAGACCTGTCAATGTAGTTGAATGAACAACTATTCTAAAAGATGAACTAGAATAGAATGAAGATGAAGTTAAAAAAATGCAACGAAACTCTAGGACAATAAATCTTCTATATTGTGCTTTAGATCCTAATGAGTTCAATAGAATATCCACTTCTGAAACAACTAAAGAAATATAAGATAAGTTTGAAATAACTCATGAAGGCACAAACCAAGTAAAAAGTTCTAAAATCAGTATGACTTGTGTATGAGTATGAATTATTTAAGATGAATGGTGATGAAAACATCTCTAGTATGTTTACTCGTTTTACAAATATCATTAATTCTCTGAAATCTCTTGGTAAAGTATATACTAATGTGAAAATGTGAGAAAGATTCTTAGATCATTGCCAAAGAATTGGAATGCGAAGGTCGCTGCAATTCAAGAAACTAAAGATCTCAACATATTTAGTCTCAATGAAATCATAGGATCATTAATGGCATATGAGATTGTAATGAAAGGAAGAATGTAAGAAGATGAGCCAAAGGCAAAAAGATATGTGACATTAAAGTCTTCACATTAGGAGTCATTCGATAAAGAATTCTCAAGCAACTCCAATGATGATGGTGAAGACATGACACTCTTAAGCCGAGAATTTAATAAATTTCTAAGAAGATCAAGAAATTATCATTTTCCTTTCTTTCCTCAAGTTCCAAACACACCCTAAGAAGGATCTCCCATTCGTACTAAGACAACAAACAAATATATCCTCTTTTTCCGTCTGTTTGATTTTATCCAACTACAAAAGAAAGTGTTATCTACTCATTTCCCATAACAAACAGGGATGACATTCCTCTTTCTCCTTTCGTATCTTAGTTTGATAGGGTTGATCCTAACGTCCTTTATTTGCAGGGGTTGCCGTTGGACTAAAGAATTGGCTCCGTGTAACATTTGCCATTGAGCCATCGTCTCTTGAACAAGGCCTCGAGAGGATATTACTGCAAAGTGCAAATTTTTTTAAAAGAATTTGACAATTTTTTTTCTATTTTTCGAATAAATTGACGCTTCAACCATTTATGATCTGGTACATATCATTCCTGGCAAGATTATTTAATAATTTGTTTTTTTCAAAAATTATTGAAGCAAACAATTATACGTTTGCAAATGTCAATATGCCGACATTTACAATTGATAAACGTTTTGAATTTCAACAAAATGGTTAGTATGCTAAGTATATTTGTGCTTTTTTTTTTGCCTTCCTCCCGTTCTAATAATTTTTCTTAGCCTTCACATATGCTAGCAGTTACAATTTCAATTTTTATCACGTACAAATTAAGTAAATTCGTGTTTTTATCAAGAATATGTTTTTATTAACACTATATATAATATAAAAATTATCAACGAATTGAGATCTCAAATTAATGAATGAGAAAATACCCGAGAATAAATAAATTATTAATATATTTATTTTTACTTTAATTTCAAAAATAACACTAGTAGTCGTAGAATTGTTGCTTATAATTTTTTATAAACTTGTCACATCTACCTATTTTTTAAATTATAGATATTTTTTAATTAAATAAACTATCAAATTTAGACAATTAATTAAAATAGTGGCGTCTAATTTTATTTAAAAAATATAATTTTTCACTGTTGTAAATTAAAGTGTTAATTGAATAAAATCTTAGTAACAAAGAAATTATTCATCACTAAATGCAACAAGATATTTTGTGACAATAACTTAAATTGTCACAAAAGTTTGGAATAATGTGATTTAGTGATAAGTATAAAATGTTGTTACTAATAAAAAAGTTTTTACTCACAATTTGTTTATTGTCACTAAAGATATTATTATTAAAATTCTTTTGGCGCCAATTTTTTTCCCCAATGGTGTGAAAAACAAGAAAATTGTCACACAAAATCACTACTTAATTTTTTAGTAACAACTCTTATGTTTGTCACAATATATTTATTTTTAGTGATACTTCTATATTTGTCACAAATTGTTTTCACTATAAGCCCTTTTCCTTTTACTACATCCTATAAACAATAATAGCCATGCAAAGATACTTCTAAATTATTCATGCTGAGTATTATTTTTAAAAATACTACATCATAATTTAATTATTTATATTATTACAAACATCTTATCATGTAGGAAAGAGCAAAAAATACTAATCTCGTAAACACAAAAAATATGTGCTTATAAAAAAATAGTGACTCTTAATTAAGTTATTTTTTAATAAAAATTGACACCATATTTATTTTTCTTAATAATTTTAGAGAGGTCAATTTATTAAACTTTTTTAAAATTTTATATATATTATATATTTATTTTTTTAAATTTAGTAGAGTCAATTGAACTCACTCACTTGTACGTTACTACTAAGCTCATGCCTAATTGCAACCCTAACAATAATTATTTGGAGGTAATATGAAATTGGTACATGTAAATCTTGTTGATCAGGAGCTCAAAGAGGTCCAAAAGAGAGGCTTTATCAGTTATTATTAGGGGTATGATTTTGACTCGGCTTGACGGTCACTAGGCTCACGCTGGCCCGACCTAACCCTGCTGAAAGGCCCATCATTGATCCGGCCAGGGCGGCCCGGAACTTAAATAAGTTTTTTGAACCTCGGGCTTCCACTGGTCTCGGGCTCGAGCTCTGGGCAAGAGTTTAGCCCGGCCCGTGTTTTTTTTTTTTTTTTTTTAAATAAAATTTTAAACGTGAAAGTAAAATTAAAAAATAAGTTTAAAAGTTTGTTTTAATTTTTAAGTTTTTTTAACTTTAAATTAAATCCAAATTAATCAAACTTAAATTCTTAAAGTATATAATTTTAAATTTAATTTGAAATCAAACTTTTTAAGTAAGGTTAAGAATTCTAAACTTTAAGTTTTAAACTATAGTTATTATGGTTTATTTTAATTTAAAATTTTAAGTTTAAGTTTTATTTAAAACTTTATTTTAAGTTTTAATTTTTTTTTTTTAACTTTTAAGTTTATTTTTTATTCAAAGTTTAAGTTTTCAGTTTATTTTTTTATTTTTTATTTTTTATTTAAAGTTTTATTTGTTTTAAATTTAAGAAAAATTCCATCAAAAGTCTCATTTATGAAACTTATTTAGAGATAAATCTCATATTAACATTCTTAACACAATAAGTACCATCTTATTTTAAAATCCCAAAAATAACTTCTACAATACAAATACGTGCATACAATTGATGCATGAAAATAGAAAATGTTACAGAGAAATTATAGGGATTCCATCATTAACGGAGACACGATTGAGTTTGTGCTATTAATAATAAAAAAGATCAAAT
>JAUTBS010109928.1:0-12743 GCA_032361285.1 Aequorea victoria | reverse complement strand
CATATTATGTGTGTGTTGGGTGTGGTGTTATACATATGCATTATGTGAGGTATAACATGTGAATGCAAGTGCTTTAATGAAATGTATTTCAATACATGGTGTTTGGGAAGCATGAAAACCATTTTTTTTTTACATGGGTGAGTGATGTTGCTCTTATTGTAAAATGCTTCATGACATGTGGCATTTTTATATCTTATTTCATTTTATACTAAGCCAACTCTCCTGTAACCTTATGGTTACAGATTACAAGTTTGGGGTAGACCGAGTTCCACTAGTGCCAAGGAAAGAAGACTTTTTGTGTAATACTTCTAGAGGGGACTGTAATGAGTAAAGAGTAGTTGGTTTATCTTTTGACATTAGTTGGGATTGTGTATCTCTTAGTTAGTTTACTTTTTGTACGTAGGATGGAGTATCCCTTCGTGATTTTTATGTTGATGCTTTGAGCTATGGATGTTGATATTTATTTTGGGACAATGCGCAGTGCATCCCTCGTCATGATGTTGTATATGCATGTTTCTGTTTAGGTGAGTCGTACCACCCTTCCCACGTGGGATTTATTACCTATATGGGAGAGGGGTGTTACACTTAAGATGCCCTTTCTCCATCAACCTTGTGAATAATACGGAGAGTGGTACACTTAGATGAGTAAATATGCTCTGGGAGGTCTGGGTGGAAATGGTGGTCCAGCCTGTCCTGGGAGAGGGTTAAGAAGGTTGATTTTCGTAGCTCTCGGCATGTTATTATGCGGTGGGTTATGGTTGGCTTGGTTGGACGGATAATTATTCTAGTAGGGCCTCTGGGGCTTCTAATTCGGATTGGCCTCTGTTTTCTCAATCTCTCCTGCCTGGAGGGCATACTCAATCTGGATTCTTGCATCAAACAGTTGTTGAAAGGTCATGAGCGGCTGAGTGAGGGTTGTTTTCTAAACTAGGGTTGCAATTTCTTCACTACCATCCAGACATGTTCCTTTTTTGTAGGCTGATTGGTCATCTTCGCTGCTTTACCCCTCTAGCGGGTCAGAAAGTCCACAAAAGTTTCCTGGACATTCTGTTTGGTAGTCTCTAGCTTCCTTGTTGTTACGTTCAGCTGCACATTATAATTGTACTATCCGACAAATACAGTAGCAATATCCTTCCAAGTTCTGGTGGCTTCTAAGGATAGAAACCATCGTTGAGGAGCCCCTAAGAGGGACCTTTGGAATAGTTGTGCTTTCAACTAGTCTTCGATGCCAATAGGAAATAAGGTACCAATGTACATCCGTAAGTGAATCCAAGGATCCCCAGTACCATCAATTTTTTCCATGTCGGGCATCTTAAACTTATCGGGAAAGAGACAAAGACCTCCAATGTCAAGCATATACCCGTCTACCCCTTTGGCCTTCCTCAACACTTTTTCCATCTTATCAATTTTATCAGAGAGCAGGGCCTCTCGAGCTAAGGCAGGATCTATTATAGCAGCAGCGGGCAAAATAGTAGTGGGTCTATCTCTTAGAGGATCTGCACCATACTAATCTTATTCCCAAATAGGGTCATTTACTACCACATCCTGTGGAATTCTCAAAACCTGATCAATTTGAAGGGCTCATATTTCTTCTACAGATTGAGCCTGGGCTTGAGTCTGATTCTGGAGTGTGAGGGTCATGCCCTCCAGAGCTCGCTGCATCTCTGACAGAGTTCGAATCAATACAGCACTGGTATCATCATCTCCTGCCATTGCTGTATTTTATGGTTCAAAATTTAATCTTTTAAGTCATCCACTTTGCAATCAGGTTTAGAGAGGAATGATGTTAGAGTTTAATGAAGCAATGATAACTTCTGATAGATAGAGGAGAGACAGAAATGAATCAGATCGTAACACAAAGCAGTTAAAGCTTGTGATGACCTAACGGAAAGAGCAAAACCAGAGTAACATAGTTATGGCGGAAAAGGAAGCGTAAGGCCGCAGCTCAACGATAAAAAAACTCAAGATTTTCTCGAGAAATCCTAAGCGAGAGAAACAAAGATGTGGGTGGTAAAACCCGACTTTAAATGAAAAATGAGAACATCGAGATTCTAGATCTCTAGATCCAAGAGGAGGTCGCGGGAAAAACTCATCTTAGAAAAATGTTGAGATTTCTAACGTTTCAACGACTCAGAATTTACTCAGAAAATCCAAAAGAGAGAAAATAAAAGGGTGTGGGAGAAGCCCGGCTTATCCGTTAAGATTCTGGATCTCGAACGGCAAAAGGGGTGCAGGAGAAGCCCGACTTATCTGTCGAGATTTGCATATCTATGGCAAAAAGAAAAACAAAGGGTGTGGGAGGAGTCTGGCTTATCCATCGAGATTAGCATCTCTATGGAAAGAAGAAAAACAAAAGGTGCGGGAGAAACCTGGCTTACTTATCGAGATTTGCATCTCTACGGCAAGAAGAAAAAGAAAGGGTGAGGGAGGAGCCCGGCTTATCTGTCAAGATTCTAGATCTCTATGAAAAGAAGAAAAAGAAAGGGTGCGGGAGGAGCCCAGCTTATTCGTTGAGATTTTCATCTCTACGGTAAGGAAAAGAAAAAGAAAAGGGTGCGGGAGGAGCCTGACTTATTCGTCGAGATTCACATCTCTATGGAAAGAAGAAAAATAAAGGGTGCGAGGGAAGGCCGGTTTATCCATCGAGATTCTGGATCTCAACGGCAAGAAGAAAAATAAAGGGTGCAGGAGAAGCTTGGTTTATCCATTGAGATTTTAGATCTTTACGGTAAGAAGAAAAACAAAGGGTGTGGGAGGAGCCCGGCTTATCTGTTGAGATTCTGGATCTCTATGGCAAAAAGAAAAATAAAGGGTGCGGGGGAAGCCTGACTTATTCGTCGAGATTCTGGATCTCTAAAGAAAGAAGAAAAAGAAAGGGTGCGGAAGGAGCCCGACTTACCCGTCGAGATTATGGATCTCTACAAAAAAAAAAGGGGGTGTGGGAGAAGGCCGGCTTATCCGTCGAGATTTTGGATATCTACGATAAAGGGTAAGAGCATAGCTCAGCTTATCCGTCGAGATTCTGGATCTCAAGTGGCAAAGAAAGGACCATCATCGAGAAGTATCGAGCCACAGCTCAATGATAAAGAAACTCGCGATTTTCTTATAAAATCTCGGGCGAGAGAAATAATGGGGGGAGTGCAAGACCTAGCTAAGAACTAAGAAACAGGCTGGGCCCCAGCCTAATGACCATGAGACTCGTGATAACCAACGAAGTGTCCCAAAAAGGAAAGAAAAAGGATGGATTGATGAGGCCCATCCCTAAAATAAAAGAAGAGAAGTCAGGCTCAAAGTCCAACAACTACAAGGTTTGGGACAACCTTGGAGCATCTCGGGAAAAGAGAAAGATGCACGGGTTGATGAAACCTGGCTCTAAAAGAAAAGACAAAGGTTGGGCAGCAGTCCAACAACGTCAAACCTCAGGATGACCTCGGAGGGTTCATGGAAAGAGAAAGAGGCACGGGTTGATGAAATCCAGCACAAAAGAAAAGATAAAGGTTGGGCAGCAGCCTAACACCGTCAAACCTCGGGACGACCTTAGAGGAAAGAGAAAGAGGCACGGGTTGATGAAACCCTGCTCAAAAGAAATAAGAGAAGTTGGGCTCAAAGCCCAACGACAATGAGTCTCGGGATGACCTCAGAGGGCCCCAAGAAAAAGAAAGAAGCACGGGTTGATGAAGCCTAGCTCAAAAGAAAAGACAAATATTAGGCAGCTGCCCAATGGCGTCAAACCTCGGTGTGACCAATAGGGAGTTTTGGAAAAGAGAAAGAGGCACGGGTTGATGAAACCCAGCTCAAAAGAAAAGACAAAGGTTGGGAAGCAGCCTAACGTCATCAAACCTCGGGATGACCAACGGGGGATCCCGAGAAAGAGAAAGAGACATGGATTATTGAAACCTGACTCTAAAAGAAAAGATAAGAGTTGCTCTAATCAATCAAAAGCATACATAAAAGAAAAATACATAACCTAAACGGGTCTTTATCCTAAAACAAAAGTTCTAAGGGAACTAAATGCAATAAAAATAGGTTGGGTTGTCTAGTAATCGGGTACCTTCTGAATAAAGTTAAGAATATACCTCCCCGATCAAGTAGTACCTGGCTAGTTCAAACAGTATACAACAACCCTTTTTGCCGTATCTAAAGGGGCATAGGGCCAGAAGGCTTGCTTTCTTTCCCCACATAGCCCCGAGAATATAAACTGTCGAGGTAAAGGGTAGGCAAGCATTTGGTTTATTTTATTTTCTCCTTTCTATTTTTATTTTTGATAAGTAATCAATGAAAATGAAAGAAAGAAGATGGAAAATAATGCAATGCAATGCTAATACTAATGATAAATTTAAGACAAGAACATTTGATACATTTTTTGAGTTTAGCTCATTTTTTTAAAAGTCCCAAGCGGAGTCACCACTGTGAGGAACCCTTTCCGAAAACTCGCCGCCCTCGTCCTTTAAAAGGTAGGGTTTTTTGAAACACACTCTCAATTTTATGATTATTTTAAAAGGAAAAAGTGGGGTTTCATGTTTTGAAAAGAGAGGCCCCAAATGCATCCGTGTTAAAGGTCGCACAATTGGAGTCACCACTTGATTTTTAATGAAAAATTAAGAAAACAAAACTTTCAATGAACTAGTCCGTCGTTACCAAAGATAATGGTTCGGGAGCTAGGGTACGAAAGAAAAATGTATTAGGCATCCCTCTCGCCCGATCCGAAGACAGGCCTTTACTTAACCATTTTTTTTGTTCTTGTCTTAGATTTATTAAAACTAACATATACAAAAAGGAGGTTGAAGAGAGATCAGGCAAAATCAAGCAAGAAAATAGAACTTAACTTAAAATTAAGGCTTTTTAAGCATACTTACACTTATTTGCATGTCAAATGGGAGAAATGGCAACATATCAGTACAATTATACATAGAAGAGGCATGTTGTTAAACATAAAAAGATGCATAAAACTACTGGATAGCTACTAGTCTCAACCTGGTGCGCGCCACATAAACAAGGCGCACGCCACTTTTGGACACTCTGAAAGTGGCGCGCATGACTATAACAGAGTGAGCTCGACACTGGGAGAACCAAAAGAGACTAATGTTTTAAGAAAATAGTGTGTCGGTGTGAAAAAGTGTTTTTATATAAGGAGAAAAGAAAGAAAATAAGCCAATTCACATAGATCTTCAACACATAGTCTAAATCCTACATTTCATGCATTTATTATGTACTTAAAAGGCTAAAATGCGACTTAACATGCTTTTCTAAGAAGAGAGAAAACATACTTAAACATAAAACGGAAACAAAGTTGGGAAGAATGAGGCCAGCGACTTCTTTCTCTCCTTTTACCGAATAGAAAGTAGCTAAGATGAAAAGATAGATAAAAAATGAAGGCTTACCATATATCCCGAACAAAAATAGAAGTTTCAAGCTATTCAGTAGCTCCCTCAAAAGCAGAGCGTCCTATCCTAGGAAGCCTTCCGTGCAGCCTTTTGTATAGGTTTCTGTTGTTAATTAGTTCAGTTCTTATCCAACTTAATGTTAAATCCCAAATCCAGCAGAACTTTTAGAGTTATTTGTCTCGGGTTTTTAATTCGACAGAGATTCGGCACTTATCTGTTAGGAATCTTCAATCAGTGGGGGGTAGGGGTCCTATTTATATGTTTTGGGTGGGGAAGCTGCCAAAAGGCAGAAGCTTCTCCTCAAGGTGGCGTGCGCCTGATAGAGGTGGCACGCGATAGGTTAAGGTGGCTTAGGTACCTTGCCTTGGCGTGGCCAGGGGTACAGAAAAAGTGTGGCGTGAGCTAGGTTGGAAGGAAGTGGCTTAGGACACTTGAATGTGACTTTAATCTTTTAGAGGGAGGTGGCGTGCGCCCCTCGAAGGTGGTGCGCGCCTGGTTGGGAGGCCGCACCGAGGGGCATTTTTGGTATTTTAGGTATTTTGGGGTGTTCCTTGGACTCTCAGACTTGGACAAAGTTTCCTTTGATGCGACTTACGCATGCACTCATCATCAGAAGCAAACCGGATAAGCCTATGCGCAGATTAGTCAAAATTGCGGTGTCTACAGACTCCTATTTCAAATGAACCTATAATTTTTTATCTCTACCTATGTGGGAAATCAAAAATTATCATTCAGATTCTATGAATCCATTGACTCGTGGTGTCGGATAAAATCTAGTAGATCATTAATCAATAGTTCAAGTGGGTATAAATAGGGATCAAGAGATTTCGCAATAGCTCTCCCATAGGAACCGTATTCTCATGTCCCTTTTTTAATAAGAAAAAGAAGATAGGTCATCAAGTCTCTATCTGCTCTTTTTCGACCCGCTCACAGTGGCATCTCCACTGGGGATCACAAGAGGGCTAAACTCCAAAGTAATTATTTGTTTATTTTTAAGCCCGTTGGGCCTTCATATCATTTGCATCTTTAATAACTTTTTTATTCTACGATCCCTGAAGCCTCTTCCGAGCAACCTCTTAGATCTAGGCCCCTTTCTTTGACCTCTTACCTTTTGGGTATATCAAAAGGAGTCAAGACTGCATCGATCAAATATGTCACCTGTACGCATGGCTTGCACCCACACTAACAGATTGATGGATGGTGCACCTCGCTTCCTTGATCGAGAAGGATAACCTTTGACCACCCATCTTCTAGTCCATATAGATAACCTCTATAACTTATCCTATAGGACAGGGAACCCTATCTTAGGATCATGTGCTTGTTTGATATGCTAAGAGTTTATTTGATAAACTTAGAGCTTATCTATTCATACGTGAGACTTATCTAATGTACTTGAATCCTATCGATAGACTTGGAGCCTACTTGATATGCTTCGAACTTATCTAATAAGTTAAAACTTATCTAGTATGTTTCAAACTTATATGGTATGTTTGGAGTTAATATGATACATTTCAACAATATCAGATAAGTTTAGAGATAAATATGATATGTTTAAGTTTCTTCTATTCTAATTGAACCTCATATACTATGTTTGGATCTTATATGATATACCTGGAACTTATCTGTTTGGTGAACGAGTGATTTGGGTGTAATACCTCGTATTTTGAAAATAAAACAATTAAGATTATTAATTCGGTTTAAGGCCAAATGAGGCCATGTTTGGTTATGGCTTAAGTTAATTATGAGATTAATAAATAAAAAATATGAAGGAGGACCAAAAATTAATTAGTTTGAAGGAATGTGAGTTAAATGCATAAATATCATAAAAAAGGAGGAGCCTTTTGTAATTGTTGGGAATGAGATGTGACTTCCCTAACACATTTCAGTGTTATGGGGGCTGATGGAGAGTGTCTCAGGGTGGTGTTCCCGAAGTTCATCTGTGTTCTAGTGAGAGAAGAAGAGAAATGGAGAAATAGAGGAGACGAGAAAGGAGATTCATTGGAAAGGTAGAAGATGGAGGTTCGATGAGTGAGAAGAAGTCTCATACATATTCTAAGAGAGGGGAAGAAGAGGAGAAATAGAGCTTGGAGCTATGGAAGATGTTTCAACGTCTTCGGAGATGGAGTTCGAATACTCAAAGACCGGTGAGAAGGAAATTAGTAGAAGATGGAGCTCGAGCTACGATCTTCCATGAAAGGTAAGAACTCTGATCTCTCCTTGGTTTGGGGAAGGAAAACCCCTTGTTGTATTTCTTTTTAGTTGGTAATTCATGTTTCTAGATGGAATTCTTTAAATACATCCTAGGGTTCATCAATGTATGAAAAGATGGAGTTTAATGTGGAAATAACCTTAATGGGTAACCTTTTGGAGGTTGTAGAATGGGTTATGTTTAGGGGTTGAGGGAAAAAGAGGATGGTTATGGTGTACCCTATGAGTGTTGGATCTAAAAACACGTTTCCCCCCCCCCCCAAACGAGGCCTTAGATCAGACCACCAAAAAATAGAACATGTTGTTTCTCCATAGTTTGAGTCGACCCATTTGGGGTGTGAGTTGACACAATGATGGTTGAGCCTCAAGAGTTCTTTAGTCGACGGTGTGAGTCGACCCAAGGATCATAGGTGTCGACTCAAGTGGTTTTTGGCTCTCGGTAGTATTGACAGGCGGGGAGTTGAGTCGACCAAGGTGTGATGTGTGTCGACCCAACCTTAGCCCCTGCATGTGTGTCGACCCAAGTGGTGTTTGTGTCAACCCAGGATAGCGCCAATGCGCATGTGAGTTGATGTGTGTCGACCTTTGCCTTGACCCAAGCCTTCCCAGCAAGTCCTTTGAGTCGACCTGATGGAGTGATGAGTCGACCCAATTCCGGTGAGTCGAATCGTTGAGGGTCTGAGTCGACTCAAATGAAGAACTAAAATTATTATTTTTCCAGCAGTGTCTTGGGGTGGTTGTGGACCCTTCTGGCCTTAAGTCTCTTCATTAAAGTTGTTGATAATGTTCACATCTAACCCCCGAAACCTTGACAAAATTAATTATAAAGGTTTAAGATAATAAAATGGGTTTATCAAGTGTAGTAAGATGAGAAATCTTTAATAAATAAAAGATATGGTGTTCTAAGTGGAACGGTGGGTCGTAGATTGAGCATGAGGTCTAAGAAATAGGATGCTAGGATGCATATAAGTTGTGAGTTAATACTCATTCATGAATAAAATGTTGTATCTAGGTCCCGGATGATGGCCGTGGATGGTGGAGCGACGTCTCCAGTTCTAATGAGGTGATTCTTATGATGCGGATATCAGGTGAGAGTGACTAGCTTATTCAGAATGATTAACATGTGTTGAATTGTTTTTTATACATATGTGGGCATGTCCTCTCGTATGCATGATGCAATGCATTCCTCATATTTAACAAGGCGTTTGTATAAAATATGTTGTGAGCATGTGTGGCTCGGTCTCATAAAAATGTATTATGTTTTTCTTCTATTAATAAGAGTGCGAGTATGTTTTGCTTGTGTGGATGGAAAAGTAGTCTTCTTATAAAGAATGTGAGCATGAGTTGGTTGCTTGTGTGTGGAGATATTTCCTATATCAATATATATCATTTTGTCAGAAAGTGCCAAGTTAATGCGGGTAAGTATTCCGTGCCCCTAGTATGTTAGGGGAATAATAGCCGTAGTGGCATTACCCTTTATGGGTGTGAGATAGCCTTATGGCTTTTGCCCTTTATGGGTGTTAGATTATATATAGCTATTAAGCATTTGCATGTTTGGCTATTAAGCCTTGGGTTTAAAAATATAATAATGTTTTCTAAACGAGTTGTGGGCCGTAGTGCCAGTTGAAGACTTTTAAACCATGTTGGGTCGTTGGGCTGGTTATGATTTATATATACATCATGCGTGTTGTTGTGCCGTTGGGCCGGTTGTAGTTGTGTGTGTGTGTGTATGCATATTTCATCATGAATATAAGTTGGGCCGTAAGGCCAAGTATGAAAGGTTTTACATATTATGGATGTTTGATCGTAAACCAGATTATGAGTGGATCTTCCTCATGCATGTGTTGTTTGAATAAAATGTTATTTTTATATGAAAAACTTGCATGATTATACTCTCTTGTTGTATGCTCCTGATTATGATGCTAAGCCTACTCTCCTTTAACCTTTGTGGTTGCAGATTACAGGTTGGGGTAGACGTCGGTCCATAGTGCCAAGTGGACGATCAATTGTGAGATGAAGACCTTATGTATAGTTTTTGGTTGGTTTTCACATATATTGTACGGATGTTTAGTAGATTATTGTTATGGTTAGATTTAAGTCTTTGGCATATTATATGATGTATGGTGATGTATGCATGGTTTGGAGTTTTTCCTTAGTGGATGTTTGGATAGAGCTTAAGTGATAGTTTTAATTATCGTTGGATGATCTTTTAAATAAGATTTTATTAAGGAGAGATAACGTAGCACCACTCCGAGCAGGTTGAATTACCCTCCAGGGAGTGGGGTGTTACATTGGGCCCTACTAAATTGAGCTTTTTATTTTTTTTCGAATTGGGCTATTTTTCAAAAAATAAACGAGCACAGTGAATCCGTTTGGGTCCGTAATTCTTACTATTTGAGAAATCTACTAGAAGAATTTGAATAAACGCTAGTAACAACGAACTCATTAGCGAAGAGTTGTCATAAGCCATCAAGGATATGCAAAAAAAACATATTAAAAATGCAAGCAACGTTGACCCAATTGGTGATGAATCAGTTTCAGGAGCAACAAATTATACTAGGGCCCAATCCTGTACCGCTCCAGTTTTTAAGATCTAGCCCACCCAACAGCAGTATTACCTAACCCAGTGAATAACCCAGCTACAAATCCAAACTTAACACAACCAAATTCTGCCAAACCTAATGTTGTTCCACCCATTCTAGACCCAGTCTTAGCCCAGATACCAGCAGTAAACCACATCTTAAACCCAGTGATGGAACCAACTCTTACCAAAGATCAAGCCTAGAAGACAAAGCTAGAAAGGATCGAGACCGTTCTAAGAAAAACTAAAGGAGTTGAAGACTATATGCTTGACAAAGAAGGACTCAGTATGTTTCCTAAAGCCAACATGCCAAAAAGATTCAAAATGCATACATGGATAAGTTTGACGACACCGAGAATCTCAAAACTCACCTCTGAATGTATGTTGAAGGCCTCAAGCCCATGATAACTGACAATGACTTACTAGCCCAACTATTTCAGCAAACTTTGACTCAGACAGTCTTGAGATGGTTTTTGACCATGGATGCAGCGAAGACCCAAACCTGGGAGGACATTATTATTAGCACCAAGATTTTATAATGAGTTAATTGATTTTAATAATAACAAACAAACCCTTCATAAAGATTAAATATTTTTGTAAAACATATCTTTTTATATACAAATCAAAATGGTTTAAATAGATTTAAATGTCTATGAAAGGTTAACACCCATGATTGGGGTTGACCATATATGTTAATGAGCTGTTAAGATATTTTAAGAATCATTAAGTGTGTTCCCAAACAAGGCCTAAAGCTCAGATCAATGCAAATCAATTCGAAAGTATTTAGCATTTTTTAGTCGATACAAAGGTCTTTTGAATCGACACAATAGAGACATTGCTTGGCATTTTGCAAGACATACGGACATGAGTCGACATAATACATCATCTCAATCGACACAAGCATCGCATGAGTTGACACAACTGAAGCCTGAGAAAGAAATAGAGGTTTCAACCTGTTGAGTCGACACATCTCTCCACATAGATCGACACAAGTGAAGGCCTATCAAATAAACAGAGGCTTCAACCTTTTGAGCCGACACACCTCTCCACATGGGTCGACACAAGTGAAGGCCTGTCAAAAAAATAGAGGCTGAATCAATTTGAGTCGACACAATTGGCACATGAGTCGACACAAAGCAAAGATCCTCACATGAGTTGACACAACCTCAGCATGAATCGACACATAGCCGAGAAATATGGAACATGGGTCGACACATTTCCACATGAGTTGACACACAGTAAGGAGATTCCATGATTTAAGAAACTTGGGTTAACACAACTCAATATGGGTCGACACAAGTGCGCGATCTCAGCACACGAAATTCGCAGAGATCTGTTTGACTTTCAACGTGATTTAAGGATTGATTTTGAATTAAAAAAGATCAATTTTACTTATAAAAATGATTCTAAAATATTTCAAATCAGATCACTAAGATCTGTGGAACAAATCAAGGAATATTTAGTTACGTGATTTTAGAATTTGATACATATGGACACAGCGTTATTTTTAGAATGGTTTTTGAAAATGCAACGACTATATGAAGATCGAAATTCAAATTGAAGATCAGATCGAATCAAATGAAATTAGTTCAACAATCAATCAGCTTGATTCAAGGAAGATCAGATCGTTGACAGCAAACAGCTATATTGTTACAGTCTATTTAAATTGAAGTTTATTCAACGAAGAATACAAAATACACCACTGAGAATACAGAACTCAAAATATAAAGAATACATCATTCTCATTCTCATTCTCATTCTCATACTCTCACTCTTAGTCTGATACGAAGATCATCAATGAAACATCAATCACATTACATTTGGACCATATCATAACCTAATAAAAGTCACAAAGAATTCATTTTATAACTCAAATAAAACACAAATTTTGTAGATCATATTGGCAATATTTAAAGGTCTAAAAATGTGCCTAACAAATGCCCAAGGCTAAATACAAGTGTTTATCCTTGTAGATTCAATTCAAAGTGCATTTTAAATTTAAAATAAGACCATATTGGGCTCATAAATCAAAATTCAAAATTTAATATCTTAAATGGATAATTTACTAAATAAGTCCACAACATAAAATTTAATGCATTTACAAAGCACGCAAGTTCAAATTTTCAAACTAGTTGGTTTGATTTTGATCTAGAATTAATCTTGACCCGGATACGCAAACAATTCATTAAAATGGGTATACTCACAAAACTAAAAAAATCTAATATTTAGAATTGACATATGATAGGTGAAGGAGTAAGTGTCAACCTGATTGGAATGTGCTCTTCTTAGAGTGATGCCATAATTTCTAAATTCTTAAATAAACTTCTGAAGTTCATTAAAAATAAATTCCCTATTTTTGAATTGCGTTTCAATTGATTCTAATTCGGTTTTACGTTTGATTTGAATACGTAGGCAAATCACTCAATGGATACAGTCATAAAATTCGTAAACCCAAATCTTCACCTTGATTAAATTCCTAATAAATTTTTATTTCCAAAATAATGGGTATCTACCCACTATAAATTAAATCAAATCAAATATAAAAATTAATTGAGTTTTATACTCATGAA
>JAUTBS010109818.1:0-12744 GCA_032361285.1 Aequorea victoria | reverse complement strand
TTATCCTGAAATAAACTCAAAACACAAGCACAACATTAGCAACAACAAATCAATGTTGTTATAATCAAAATCAAAAACAAAGGCATGATTGAAAATGGCTTTTAGGCCAACAGCCCACTTGACGATTTGGTCCAGACAGGTGTGACAATAGAGTTCAACGGAGCAATGATAACTCCTGAGAGGTAGAGAAGAGAGAAAAATGTGTGAGAGCATAACGCAATATCATTGAGGTCTGGGTGACCTTGTGGAGATAATAAACCTAGAACAACGGAGTTAAGGCAAAGCAGAAGGGTAGTGAAGACCCATGTTATGGGTTCCCTTTTTCGTGGTTCAGGGAAACCTCGAAGACTGTCTAATAATGAAATACGAAGGTGGGTGACAATGACCCAACTTAACTAATGAGCACGTTGAGCCTTGGCTCAACAGAAAGAACTCAGGATTTAAAGATCCCAGACGAGAAGAAAGAGTGTGGGTGATAAAACCCGATTAGACCAGAAAAAAAAATATCGGACATCAGCTCGACGACAAAGGAACTCGGGATTTTCTTAGAGAATCCCAAGCCACAGGAATAAAGGGTGCGGGTGACAAAACTCGGCTTAAACTAAAGAGAGAAACGTTGAGTCTTGACTCAACGACGAACGAACTCGGGATTTCCTTGGAAGATCCCGGGCGAGAGAAGAAAAATGGTGCTGGTAAAACCTGAATTAAACCGAAAAGAGAAATATTGAGATTCCCATCGCCTTAACGTCTAAGAAAAGGGTGCGGGTAAAACCCGACTTAAGAGAAACATTGAAATTTCCACCATTACCTCAATGTCTTGGGATTTTTTGGAAGATCCCAGGGAGAGAAAAAAAAGGGTGCAGGTGAAACTCGGATTATCCTTTGAGATTTTTATCGCCTCAACGGTAGAAAAGGGGTGCGTGTGTAAACCCGGCTTATACGTTGAGATCTTCATCGCCTCAACATTCAAGAAAATGGTGCGGATAAAACCCTGCTTAAGAGAAACGTTGAGATTTCCATTGGCACAACATCTCGAGATTTCTTCGAAAGATCCCGAATTGAGAAAAGATAGGTGTGCAGGTGAAACTCGACTTATTCGTTGAGATTTTCATTGCCTCAACAGCAAAAAAGAGGTGCGGGTATATATCTGGCTTATCTGTTAAGATTTCTATCGCATCAACAGCAAAAAAGGGTGCGGGTGTAAACATGGCTTAAACTAAAAAAGAAACGTTGAGATTTTCATCGCCTTAACATTCAAGAAAAGGGTGCGGGTAAAAAAATTAGGCTTAAGAGAAACGTTGAGATCTCCATCGCCTCAACATCTTGGAATTTCCTTGAAAAATTCTAGAGAGAGAAAAAAAGGGTGTGGGTGAAATTCGGCTTATCCATTGAGATTTCCATTGCCTTAATGTCTTGGGATTTTCTTGGAAGATTTCGGAGAAAAAAAATGGGTATGGGTGAAATTCGGTTTATCTATTGAGATTTCCATCGCCTCAACGTCAGAAAAGGGTGCGGGTGTGAACCCAGCTTAAACTGAAAAGAGAAACATTGAGATTTTCATCATTTCAATGTCCAAAAAAGGGTGCAGATAAAACCCGGCTTAAGAGAAACGTTGAGATTTCCATCACCTCAACATCTCAAGATTTCTTCGGAAGATCCTGAAGAGAGAAAAAAGGGGTGCGAGTGAAATTCGTCTTTTCCGTTGAGATTTCCATCGCCTCAATGGAAGAAAAGGGGGTGTGGGTATAAACCTATCTTATACGTTGAGATTTTCATCACCTCAACGTTAGAAAAGGCTGTGGGTGTGAACCTGGATTAAATTAAAAAGAGAAACATTGAAATTTTCATCACCTCAACGTCCAAGAAAAGGGTGCGGATAAAACCCAACTTAAGAGAAACGTTGAGATTTCCATTGCCTCAACGTCTCAGGATTTCCTCGAAAGATCTCGGAGAGAGAAAAAAAGTGGTGTGGGTGAAACCCATCTTATTCGTTGACATTTTCATCGCCTCAATGGCAAAAAAGGGGTGCATGTATAAACCTAACTTATATGTTGAGATTTCTATCGCCTCAACGTAAAAAAAGGGTGTCCGTGTGAACCTAGCTTAAACTGAAAAGAGAAATATTGATATTTCCATTGCCTCAACGACCAAGAAAATGGTACGGGTAAAACCCAGCTTAAACTAAAAATAGAAGGTCTGGGCCTCGGCCTATCGAGGATAAAGCTTGGGACAACCTCAGAGGGCCTCATGAGAGAGAAAATGAGACGCGAGTGATGAAACTTGGCTCAAAAAAGAAAAGGACGGGGCCTTGGCCCAACAACGACAAAGCTCGGGAGAGAGAAAAGAGGCTCGGGTGATGAAACTCGATTCAAAATAAGATAACGGGTCGGGCCTCGGCCCAACGACTACGAAGCTTGGGACGACCTCGAGAGGTCCTAGAGAGAGAAAAAGAGGATCGAGAGATGAATCCTAGCTCAAAATAAGAGAAAGGGTCGACCCTCAGCCCAATGACTACGAAGCTCGGGACAACATCGGGAGGTCCCGAGAAGAGAAAAAAAGGTTTGGGTGATGAAACCCAACTCAAAACAAAAGAAAAGACCGGACCTCAACCCAACAACTACAAAGCTTGGGATGACCTTGGGAGGTCTCGAGAGAGAGAAAAGGAGGCTCGAGTGCTGAAACCCGACTCAAAACAAAGGAAAAGGTCAGGCCTCGGCCCAACGATGACAAAGCTCGTGACAACCTCAATGGGTCCTGGGAGAGAGAAAAAGAGGCACAAATGATGAAACCCAGCTCAAAACAATAGAAAAAGGCCGGGCCTCGGCCCAACGACGACAAAGTTTGGGACAATCTCGAGGGGTCTCAAGAGAGAGAAAAAGAGGCACGGGTGATGAAACTGACTCAAAATAAGAGAAACATTCGGGCCTCAGCCCAACGACTACAAAGCCCAGGATAACCTCGGAGGGTCTTATGAGAGAGAAAAAGAGGCACAGGTGCTGAAATTCGACTCAAAACAAGAGAAAGGGTTACAATCTACACTAATCAATCAAAAGCAAACACAAAAATAAAACACGTAATCTTACAGGGTGTTTGTCCTAAAGGGAAAATTCTAAGAAACTAGATGCGATAAAAAAAAGACTGGTAGTCCAGTAACCAGTTATTTTCTGAATAGAGTCAAGAATATGACTCATATGCCAGGTATGTGCAAGGCATGGTCAAATGGTACACAATAACCCTTTTTGTCGTATCCAAAGGGGTATACGGCCAGAAGGCTTGCTTGCTTTCCCTACATAGTCTCGAGATAATAAATCGCCGGGGTAAAGGGTAGGCTAAGCAGTTGACTTATTTTATTTTCTCATTTTCTCTTTTTTCTTGAAAAAATAACCGTTGAAAATGAAAGAAATGAGATAGAAAATAATGCAATGTAATGCTAATACTAATGAAAAACTTAAGACAAGAACATTGAAGTGTTTTTCGAGTTTAGCTCACTTTGTTAAGTATTTCCCAGCAGAGTCGCCACTATGAGGAACTCTCTTGAAAAATACGTCACCCTCCTCTTTTTGTTTTGTTTTAAAATGTTCTTAGTTTTAAGTTTTTAAAAGGAAAAATGGGGTTTTGTATTTTTGAAAAGAGAGCCCCAATAAAGGCCCTACAATTGGAGTCGCCACTTAGTTTTTAATGATAAACCAAGAAAATAAAAAATTCAAGGTAGTAGTCCATCGTTATCAGAGATAATGGTACGAGAGCTAGGATACAAGAAGGGAATGTGTTAGTCACCCCTCTCGCCTGACCAAAAGGTCGGCCTTTACTTAACCACTTCTTAGTTTTTGTCTTAAGTTTTTCAAAAGTAACATATATAGAATAGAGGTTGAAGAGAGATCAAGTAAAATCAAACAATAAAACAAAACCTAACCTAAAACTAAAAGTTTTCTAAGCATGCTTGCATTTAATTACATGCTAAAGGGGAAATAACATCATATTAGTATGCTTTTACAGAAATAAAATGAACACAGAGGCATGCTATCACTGTAAAGAAATATGCAAAAGCCTATTGAAAGGCCACCGGTTCATGAAGAGGTGGCGCACGCCACCTCTAAACTTGGCTCACGCCACTTGTAATGGCGCACGACACTTTTGAGAACCAGAAGGGGCCACTATTTTGAGAAAAATAGTGTGCTCGTGTGCAAAAGTGTTTTACAATTTAGAAAGAAACATGAAATATGGCATTTCATATAGTAAGTCTTCAACACATAGCCTAAAAATCTATGTTTTATGCATCTTTGTATCGAACGTACGTATATAAGAAGCTAATAACTACTACGACATGCTTTT
This sequence comes from Aequorea victoria, assembly GCA_032361285.1. Lineage (NCBI taxonomy): Eukaryota > Metazoa > Cnidaria > Hydrozoa > Leptothecata > Aequoreidae > Aequorea > Aequorea victoria. Next base: position 8,412 of record JAUTBS010109818.1, on the reverse strand, counting down.
CTAGAAATAGAAAGAAAGATGGTAGACAGAAATGAAAATAGAACCGGGGAGAATGAGGCTGACGACCTCTTTCTCCCCTTTATGGATGAGAATCAAACAAAAGAAGACAAACTCACCAGAAATCTTGATTAACGCAAAATTTTTGTGCAATGTCGCAATTGCTATCCGGTAGCCTCCTCAAGCGTAATGCGTCTTATCCCAGAAAATTCTCCGTACGACTTTAAGTTTTTGAAACTTGGTTGGTGTAGGGGAATTCAAATAGGGTATAGATTTATGTTTTGGTAGAGTATAGGCGTTGATATTATTTCAATTCAATTATTAATTCATTTAATCCACCAATTTTTGGTTAGGTATCATTTCCCTCGAATTACTTGGTTTTGCATTCTCTCCTCATTACCTCATTCATTTGTTACCCACAAAAGGCTGGGGTATGGGTTATATTTATAGAGATTTGGGGGAGAAAGCAAACCAATGGTAGAAGCTTCCTCTCAAGGTGGCGCGCGACATCTTAGACATGGCACGCGCGAAGGTATATATGGTGTGTGCTTGGTTGAACCAACACACGCCACTTTTGGTAAGTTCAATGATAAGGTAGTGTTCACCACTTTGAGGTGGCGCGCGTCTGGTTTACAAAAAAGGTGGCATGCGCCACTTGTAGGTGGTGCGCACCTGATTCAAAAAGGTGCGCCAATGGTGTTTTTGGTATTTTTGATATTTTTGGGTGTATTGGGGTATGTCGGTGTATATCGAGGTATATTAGGATATTCTTTGGACTCTCAGGTTGGTACGGAGTTCATTTGAACCCGATTTATGCATATAGTCATCATCGAAGGCAAATCAGATAAGCCTAATGTGCGAGTTATTTAAAATTGAGGTGTCTACACCAGGGCATCCCTACGTCACAGCTATGACGCGACAATGGGCATTTGGATGGCTATAAATACCAACCTCCCTCTTTTTCATTTGGCATCCCTCAAAACCTATAACTCTGCTCTCCCGAGCGCAAGAGCCCTGCTTACGAGTCGACGCTCAGCCCCACGGCTCCTTTCCGACGTTCAAATTCTGCATAAATCTTCGAAATGTCTTCTAAATTCTATAATATTTTCGTAAATCTCAGTAGATTTATCGCTTTCCATATCCATGTTTACAATTATGTTGTAACTCTGTCCATTTCAATATAAGTTAGTCGTAGTTTTCAAATTACGCTATTATGCTATCAATTTCAATTCAAAACATTTGATTCAAGTATTTTAAAAATACAGTTATGATGCCGAATTTCTATTAAAGTATTGGTAGCTTCCTTTTAAAAGCGCAGTTATGCTACAATTTTTCAAATGATTAAAATAGTCAATTTCTCAAAAAGACAATTATACCACCAAATTCAATTCAAAACTTTGCTTTATTCCAAATCACGCAGTTATGCTGCTCAAATTCTAAAGAATCAAATGTTCATTTCAAAGAATAGGTATTACGCCTATTTTCAAATATCCATTCGTAGAAAAAAATAGTTACACTGTCCATTTTTTATACACATTCAGAAAATATTCTAAAAAGTGGCATACAATGATATCCAGTTTAATTAAAACCAATCTTATTCAAAAGCAGTCCTTTCAATTTCATTCCAATCTAATCAAATTCAGTCATTCAATTCCATTCAATCCTCCAAAGCAGTCACTCTACTCACAATACAAGTGAAGTGAGAATCAATATATTCTGGCTTCACATTATGCTTATCTAGTCTATCTACAGCATATCATTGCACTTGTCACTGCACTTTAATCAAGTTTCAAGTTCAAATTCAAAAGACTTCCCCTCATGAAAGCAATCAAATGATAAAAGGCTTTCTCTCATAAAACATTCATGTTTAAGTAAACTTTCCCTCATGAAATGATTCAAGTTCAAGTAGACTTTCTCTCATGAAAGCAGTCAGGATAGGTAAGCCTTCTTATCACGGAAGTATTTAGCAAACAAATCAGGTTTAGATCATATTTTCATAAGGCCTTAAAGAAAGTATGCTCTATAGTTGCTCTTGAGGAGAATCTTCTGTATCAGGAATCTGATGGGTCATTTTAAAAGTCGCATCAAAATCAATAATATTTTTCCAGTGCCTGAAGTGAGTATGCTTTATAGTTGCCCTAGAGAGGGATCTTATGTATTAAAAATCTAAGGGCGTTGTTCAAATTTGAATCTAATTTTAAAATGAACTTTTATAAAGGTTGAAGAAAAGTATGCTCTATAGTTGTCCTTAAGAGGGATCTGATGTATCAAAAATGCAACAATCAAGTTAGTTGAACTACATTGGACTTGATTCATCGCAAGGATACATAGGCAGCCTTACACAGCCTCGGTCCCATTCCTATTTGAATCTGAGTTTGAATTCAAGTTCAAATTAAGTTCAAAACAAACTCAAATTAAGTTCAATTCAAGTTCTAGCCGTTGGCCGGACCTCAGGCCGGGCTCGGGCCTGTAACGGCTACTTAATCTCAACTGTTGGATCGTTTCGGGTTTAATTTGCACCGTCCGATAAAAAATATTAACGTTGGAATAGTCATTGGGGCCTCGGGCCCGTTTCAAAACGATGTCGTTTTGAAGTTTTGATCTTGACTGCCCGATTCAAAAAGAGCCGTTGGAAATGTTCGCATGGGCTTCGGACCGAGTATTAAAACGACGTCATTTTGGAGTGTTGTTCAGGCCCAGGCTCACCCAGGGGTCCTTGGACTGGGCTGGGCTTGGACTCGGGCCTGAACAATAACGAGCCGACCCTCCGTGACCGGACCAAAATTACACCCCTAATGATAATTATTTCAAAGTTCCCTTCTCTTGCATAGCACTTGTTTGGGTATCTAAAAAGTTAATTTTTTTTTTTATAAAAAAAAATTACCTTTTAAATTATATTGTTTGATATTTCTAAAAAAATCACTTTTATTTCAATAATAAAAAAAAGACTATTCACATTCTTAAAAATCTAACTTTCCTATGTGGATAAAACAACTATAATACCCCAATAAAAAAGTCAAATTTTTTTTACAAAAAAATATTGTTATTCCAAACACTAAGACGTCAAACAAAGACAAAAAAATTTATTAGACATTTGAAAAAAAAAAAAAGCAAATTAAAACTACCCTAAATAAATTATCCCAAATAATTTCTCTTTTTTAAAAAACTAAAACTCTAAAAACTTAAATTTTTTAGACATTTGTTCTTAGGGTTTTTGATAAAACCGTTGCTGACTGATCTTGAGTTTTGTAATCAATCAAGCTCTTAGGGTTTTTGATAAAAATCGTTGCGAACTTATCTTGAGTTTTGTAATCAATCAAAGGATGCTTTCCATTTATCATACGATTGTATAACTAAAAAAAATATTGACCTCATTCAATAGATTAATTCTCTCCACAAATCCATTAAGACTTATAGCAAATTCAATAAATCATTCAAATTCTTAATCAGTACAAACCCACTGTTACTGAGCCCAAAATGAATTCAAAACCCTGGTCCTATAGATTAATTTTAGTTCAATTCACACAGTTTTAAGTGAACAAACCCCATCAACCTTTCATTCCGAATTGATTTAGGAGCTAATTCTAAAATAGCATAGCTTAACAGTTTTTGTCTACTATTTGATTGGGTTGGAAAAATAAAAACAAAAAATAAATACATATTTGTCATAATATCTTTTTTTTTTTTTCTTTTAAATCACCACAAGTCTCCCACCAGCTCATCATCCCCAACCTGACAGCAAAAGCCTGAAAGAGTGAATTCTATATCATCCAAATGCAAACATCCAATTGATTCACTTTCTCTAAGAACAATACATTGGCTGTGTTTGTCAGTTTTTTTCTTTCTTTTTCAAATACCTTATTTTTATCTCTTTTTTAAACTTTTTTTGTTAACAAAAAATTAGTTTTTCAATACCTTTCGTCAGAGTTTTTAAAAGTAAAATTATTTAACAAATGTTTAAAAAAGTTCACTAAAAACGAAAATAAGCTGTATTGCCTCTCGACTGAAAACAGTTTATTTTTGTTTTTTTCTAAACTTTTTTCAAATAAAATTTACTTTTTAGATTACTTGACGAGGGGAATCGAAAAAGTATTTTTTTTTACACAAATATGAACTTAAAAAAAGGGGGAAATTCTAACAAGGACGCTCATTATCACTGAATGACTGATAATATGGCTTTCTCTGAGGACTAAAAACATTAGACCTTGTAAAACAGAGGTCAAAGCTCAACCTAGAATGACTTGTACAAAATTGCTAAGCTCAAGGAATTAGGGTTTTACCAAAAATAGATTCTCTTTCTTTCACCTTCTTCCAAGGATGACTTGAGGGGAAATTACAAAACAGATCACCCTCTTGGAAAGGCTTCTGTGTTAAGAGGATCTGAACCTCAACGACGAATTTGCAGTTTGCCAGAAAACCTTAAGATGCTCCGGCAGCAGCATTCTTATCGTATTCTCCTCGCTCTTCTTTGGAAAACTCTTCAACTAGTTCGCGCTGTCTTGGAGTCAAATTCCTGCACAAAATACCCCAACAAACCATCAAGCATTGTAACCACACTCGGGTCGGGTGGGAAGAAAGTATCAACATGCATGGGTAGGAGACTAGTAATGAAATAATCAACCGAAGATTCTTCCTAAAGCCAGATTTAATAATTCACTTTTAGATGCTCGTTCTTTCACCAAAAAGGCGATCTCACTTTTACAGTCCGGAAAATGCTAATTCCATTGTGGTATACCTTTTTAATGCATGTTTCCCAAAACACAATAGGGGTGGGCAAGAGTTGGTTTGGGACTCAACCTAGAACCGAATTGATATCGGTTCTAAGATTTTTGAACCCAAAACCGAACCATTCATGCTTTAGAACCAACCCAACCGAGCCTGAAAGAATAAACTTGGGTTGATTCGGGTTGGAATCGTGATTCCATCCGTTTTCACGACTGTTTTTTGTGCTTTAATCATGCATATTACCAACTAAAATTGTCTAATAACTAAGACAACATCACATATGAAATAAGAGAATCCTTGCATAAGAGTAAACAATTCTAAACATTTTGAAAACATGACGTGAAAAATGAAAACAATGCATCCAAAAAATGACAATAAAGGAAATAACAACTAATATTTGCCACAAGTTACAAAATGAAAGCCTATGTTCGTTTTATTAAACACATTTCACTGATTTTTTTCAAAACAAGTTTTGAAACATTTTTTTTTAGAAATAAGTTCGTTTTGTGTTTTTTGAAAAATTTAATTTTAATTTTTTAAAATATTCAAAGAAATAGTTATTATTTTTAATCTAACGTACTTAATTGGCCCAAATCACATAATTTATTTTGAAAATTTGTCAACTATACAATTAAATCAAACAATAATTTAAAGCAAATTTACTCAAAAAATTTGCTCCAAAAAATGAACCACATACCCAAACTTTTTAAACCACGTGGCAATGGTATAAGTTCGCATGACAACATAACTAATTTTCTTTTATATGAAATATACATATATATTCTCGGGTCTCAGATTGGGTCGGTTTAAAAAACACCTAACCTGAGAACTGAACCGATCAGATAAGTTTAAAAAAATTTAGACTCAAAATCAACCCATCATCTTGATAGAATCGAACCAACCCCACCCATGGAGATCATATTGGGTTGGTTCACGGGTTTTTCCGGGTCTCTTGGACACTCCTAAAACACAGTGCACTTCATTTTCAAAACGGTAAATTTAGCAATCCAAAGACATCCAGAAGACCTTCTATGTATTCCCCTAACATTTTTTTTTGAGGAAAAAAAATCAACTACAACAAATAGACTTGTGAAGTGGAGTTTTGGTAAGCCAATGAGGGGAAAAAAATGTTATAATGCTCCTAGAAAATGTGTTTTAAATGAATAATTTACAAAGTAATAGCCTCACTTTTATCTTTAATGCGTGAAAGAAATGTACTTTCATATACAAGCCTACCTCTACCGTACCACAACTCTAGACATGTGGCTTACCACGTCCGTACTGGAACAATTTGCATTCTAGGTAACATAGCTCTAGGAAATAATATACCCACACCTCTCTCTATAATATGGCACCACTAATAAATACAAGAAAAAGGCAGTGGAGTAGGCATGATCATAATAATTATAACAATTGCAGAGAAGAACCTACATTGGGATGCTGACATTGAAGTGCACATATTGATCCCCAAACGAGTAAGAGTTCCTTGTTTTTATTCCTGCAAGAGAAAAAAAATATATATATATATAAACAAAAGGGCAATAGCTTTAACACACAATGTAGGATACACAACCAAATAATTATCCAACATACAATGGCAGCAGGTATACAACACCTTTTTTAGGGCATAAAACTGAAATGTAGTATTTAAATATACAAAAAGTCACCAGATGCAAAGAAAACTAGCAATTACCCGTGCCTAAAGACAATTTGAACATAACTTAATCGTAAAATTAATTTTAAATAATCAACAAAAAAAACTTAATTACTAAGGATTACAACGTAGTAAAAAAACTATCAGTAGTCTCACTGCAAATTCCTAAATATCACTAATGATTTTCATTAGGCTCACTCTTAATTTCAACGGAAAGCAATGAAAAAGATATATGTAAACTACAAAAAGATACAAAACCAACTATATTTTCCGGACAGTATGCATGCACATATATTAAAAATGCAATTTTGATGGAAAATAAAGAGAAAAGTTAGGTTTGAAATAAAGAGGGAGAAAAACGTTGGCTTTAAAATGGAGAGAAAATTTGAGTTTTAAGAGAGAGAGAGAGGAGAGCTAGCAAGTGAGAGATGAGAGAGAAGGAGAAGTGCCAACTAAGATATTTCAACACTTTGTGTTTGTTTTCTGTGATTTCAAATGCATGGTTATACAACGGTATTATTGTGTTACAACTAAGATTTGAGATAGAATTTTCTAAAGACGAGACGAATCGTGCTAAGACTTTGTCGAGGACAATTCGTGCTTAGTTAATATATTCTATACCGGATCTTGATTATGATAATATTTTTGATGACCTTATTAGAACTTGTAGCCTAATGGGTCGAGTTAGATTCAAGTAATAACTCTATAATTAATATATTAATCATTATTACGAGATTAGTGTGAATTCAAAGCTCTAAACTCTCTCTCCATTTATTCTATAAAATTAAGTTGCAATCTTTACTTAGTTCAAGTTTCATTAGTATAATTCAACCAAATCAAAAAATCGTTTTCAGAATTACTTTTGAGAATTAATCAAAGAAATCTAGCATCTTAGTCTTTTATCCCTGAGTATCGACACCCTACTTGCTACTATTCCACCCGAATAGAGATTAAGTTAGGTTATTATTCATTTGTAAAAACCTCTTTCAAAAGCGATCATACTATTGAGGCATTGTTAAGTTGGAAAGCAAAGAGAGTTCTAAGTAGTAGGAGGGTGTAGTCGTTGATATCCTTGTGTCTGACGTGGATGACTTGGCTGAACCGTAAACAAGAGATCTTTCAATGGGGTTGAGTGAAGTGCATTCTACTTTGTAATTTGTATAGTTGGTTGTCTGTGTGCGGAGCACCTTCAGTTGATGAAATAGTTAACTTCATAAAGTCTTTCTTTGGGATTATTTTGTCGAGATTATTCTAGTCTACCCGTTCTTGTGAAAGCTCTTTTTAGGCGTTCTGTTGCATTGTATGTGATCTTATTTACTTAAAAAATGTTAGGGGTTAGACTTAGCCCCATATATTGTCGTATTCTATTTTTCTAGCTATAGAACGGCTAAAAATAGCAAAATCTGCTTAAAATCAGATTTTGCAAGTTTGGACTAGGGACAGGTCGCGGTAGAAGTTAGGATGAACCCTAAAAGTGCTCGTATTGTCGTAAGCCAAATCATACTCGAGAGACATGTTGGGATTTGCATGGTCGACCTGCAGCTAATGCCACTACTGGTACGTACTCTGGATCCATGACTATAGGACAGACAGATATAAGTATGCCCCACTAGAGTAAGGAGTATCTTATAGCAAGCATGGGCAACAATCAGTTGAGTCTGGTTCTTGAATTCGGGGCTCACATTATAAGGCAGCCTCTTTTCTTTGCCTCTAAACAACGATCTGCTAGGGGAATTTACTATAGGTTCCATCATCTGAGTGTCTACTCCACCGTAAATAGTAGTTAAAGGAGTTATAACCAGTTACATCATAACCGAAGCAATAAGAAACCACTTTTCCATAAGCACAGTCGCTTCTTCTCCGGACGACGCCTCTTCTCCAGTCGCAGTCGCCGTCAACGTCGAAGCCTCCTCTCCAGTCGACCGTCGCCGTCCAGTCGTCCTCATCTCCATCGTGACTTATCGGATAACTTTTCCATGGTGGTCCTCTATTCCCAAGCTTGGTCTCGTAGATATCTTCGCACCAGCTTGAGGGGG
>JAUTBS010109817.1:0-20390 GCA_032361285.1 Aequorea victoria | reverse complement strand
TCTTGAATAAGTTCCTAGGTCTAGTTTACCTTTTGTTTGATACTTCTAAGTATTGAACCTCTAAAATTCACTATTAGAGTTTGTGTGACTCAATCTCTAGGGTTTGACAAATCTTAATTCAATTAGGGTATCATTATGCCTAGGTTAAAGTGTCGGCGAAAAACTGGATCTTTACAAAAGGGGTAGACGAGTATATGCTTGACATTGGAGGTATTTTCCTCTTTTCGATGCTAAGTTGCTCGACAAGTTTAAGATGCCCGACATGTAAAAATTTGATGGTACCGGGGATCCTCAGATTTACCTACGGATGTACGTTGGTACCTTATCTCCTATGGGCATCGACGACCAGTTGAAAGCATAGATATTCCAAAGGTCCCTCTCATGGTCTCCTCAACGATGGTTTCTACTCCTTAAAAGCCACCCGAACCAGAACCTAGAAAGATATTGCTACTGCATTTGTCGGATAGTACAACTATAATGTCCAGTTGGGCATAACAGCAAGGGAGATGAAGACCACCAAACAGAACGTTTGGGAAATTTTTGTAGACTTTCTAACCCACTAGATTGGTAAAGGAGCGAAGATGACCAACCGGCCTACCAAAAAGGAACAGGTCCAGACGGTAGTAAAGAATTTGCAACCCCAGTTTAGAAAGTACCTCATCACTCAGTCGTTCATGACCTTTGAGCAACTGTTTGATGCGGAAATTCAGATTAAGGATTCCCTCCAAATGGGAGAAATTGAGAAAACAGAGGTCAGCCCGAGTTAGAAGCCCCGGAGGCCATACCAAAATAACTATCCATCCAACCAAACCAGTCATAATCTGCCCCACAATAACATGCTGATGGCAGCAGAAATCGACTTTCTTAACCCTCAGCCAGGCTAGACCATCATTTCTACCCAGACCTCCCAGGAGGGTATTCACTCAGCTGAGTGTACCGCTTTCTGTGTTATTCACACTGTTGATGGAGAAATGGCATCTGAAACCCCTTGATCCAATGTCTCTTCCTGATCCATTCCTAATCAGATTCAACCTTGGATTATATTGTGCCTACCATCAGGGTCATGGGCATTCCATCAACAATTACATAAAGCTTCGGCTCACAATTCAGGACTTAATTGACAACAAGGTGATTTTTCCCCCAATGGTGGTCAAGCCTAATGTTACCACCAACCCACTGTCGAATCACATGAACCCACCCCCTCGGAATCTAAACCACGTCCATACAGCTTCACCCTGCTATGATCCCAGTGTTTATATCTCCCCGGAATAGGCTGTCAGACTAAGTCCATCTCTCCCAGAAGAGAATTTTCTATGCTGTTTGGATGTAGAGGGGACTCTGTATGTAGAGGAGATGATCTAGTAGAATTGGATGACGCGAAGGAAATGCTAGAAGAGTGGGATAAGATGCTTGCAAATGAAGAGGTGCATGTAGAGTTTTCCTTTTACAATCTGAATATAGATAACGATAACTATGGCTGGCTCTCTTCGGACGAGTCAAAGAATGAAGGCATAGGCAATCAGTCAAAAGGAAGTGAGGGTTGGAACAACTCCTACGATAGTGTGGTCATCAAAGAAGTTACGATACTACATGCTGGCATACCCTGTAGTGTTAATTTTCAGAATGGACGCGCTCAAGTACCTATTCAAAAAGCCTACATTGATAGAAAGATTGGCCCGATGGTTACTTCTATTGGCCAAGTTTGAATTGTACGACAAGACCATAAAATTGGTAAAAGGATGAGCCGTAGCAAAATTCTTGGTTGATCAACTAGTTGAAGGACAAGAAGATTCAAATTTTTAGTTTCTCGATGAAGATGTTATGAAGATTGAGAATGAGCTATGGATGTTGTATCTTTACGGTGCCTCCAACTAATACAGTTATGGGATCAGAATACTGCTAGTCACTCTAGATGATTCACATGTTCTGTTAGCTTATAAACTGAACTTTGAGGTCACCAACAATCAAGACGAATATGAAGCGTGTATCGTAGGGATGGAAGTTGCCTTGGAATTGGGAGCGAGAAAATTAAAATTTATTGGTGACTCCGTCTTAGTCGTCTCCTAAGCCAACAGGAAATCGAAAGTCAAGGAGAAATAAAATATACCATCTTACCAGGAGCTTGATCGACTTATTCCCAGTTTTGAGGAGGTCATTTTCATTCATGTACCCCAGCTTCAGAATAAATTTATTGATACCCTTGCCACTCTTGCCTCCATGATTGACATACCCATAAAAGCCAAAATGAAACCTTTGGTGATTGAATAAAGGAGCATGAAAGCATACGAAGTAGCAGTCTTAGAATGAGAAGCAGGAGAGAATTTACCTTAGCTTCACGACATGTGGAGCTTCATTGATGAGGGGAAATATCCAGAATATGACAATGAAAAGGACAAGAGAGACATTAGAAGATTAGCAGCTCAATTCATCATCTGTAGCAGAAAGCTATACAAAATGGCTTATCTAGGAGTGAACAAACTTTGTGTAACAAACGAAGAAGGTCAAGAACTTATAAAAGAAGTACACGGAGGAGTCTATGGGCCTCTCATGAATGGGATGATGTTGGCCAAAAAGATTTTGCAGCAAGACTATTTTTGGATGGCAATAGAAACGGACTGCGTTAAGTTTATTAAAGGATGCCGCAAATGCCAAATCTAAAGAAATCTGGTACATCTTCTACCATCAAAACTATACAGTATGACATCTCATTGGCTATTTTCAGTCTGGGAAATAGACATAATTGGCAAAGTCACGTCGAAAGTTTCGAACGGACATGAATTCATCTTAGTAGTCGTTGACTATTTCACTAAATGGCTCAAGGTTGCTTCCTTTTCAGTCATCAAAGCTTTCCGTGTGGCCAAATTTATCAAGCATAGCATCATCTGCAGATATAGTATTCCTCACAAAATTATATCAAATAATGGATCTCATTTCCAAGGGAAAGTACTAGATTTGTTGCGAAAGTACAAAATCACCGCACATAAGTAATCCCTGTACAAACCAACAGAGCAGTTGAGATGGAAAATAAGAACATCAAGATAATCCGGCAAAGGATAAGAGAAGCTAGTAAGGATTGGCCGAAAAAGTTTATGTTTGCCCTTTGGGGTTACAGGACATCAATCCGAGTCTCGACGGAAGTCACCCTCTACTCTCTAGTATGCGGGATGAAAGTTGTTCTACCTGTAGAGCTAGAGATTCATTCTCTCTGAGCCATAGAAAAATGCAGTATACCAGAAGCAGAATGGCACAGGGATCATTCTGAGAACTTACTTTTGTTTGACGAAAGAAGACTGATGGCACTCTTTCATGTTTAAGGCTATTAGAAAATGGTAGCCCGAGCATTTAATAAAAAGGTCAAAACCCAGAATCTCAAGGAAGGGGACCTCATGCTCAAGGAAACTTGAGCCCCTATCTTTGATCCAAGAGAGAAATTCAAACCAAATTGGGCAAGGCCATATAAAATCAAAGCCATTATGATGGGAGGAGCCGTTATTATTATGGACCTGGACGGAAACACTTTTAATACCCCAATCAATTTGGACCAGCTCAAAAAGTACTACCCCAATCAATTTTCCTGGGTCAAAAACTGATGAAACAAATAACTCAGGCAAAATTAAGAGCAACCCGCAAGGTTGAAAACTCGAAAAGGCAGCTTTGGTAAAAATATGAGCATCAAAAAAGGATAGTGTTAAAACCCAAGTGGGAACTAGACCAAAACTACGTTGTGGCCTGATTCTTTTTCTTTGAGATACGTAAACAATTTCAGTCTGAAGTTCGGCCCAAACTTGTACATAAATAAACCTCTCCTTAAAAAAAATAATACAACATACCCAAGTACTTCATCTTTCAAAACCTTTTATCTGATTATGATTCAAATGTAAAGATCTCTTTAAAGTCTTTTGATTAATTTTCGTTAGATGGAAAAAACGAATATCAAACAAACAAAGTGAGAAGATCAAAGATCAAAAAAATGAGAATTTTTCATTACTTAGCTTTAATGAATAAAAGCTTATACATGAAAAGAGAAAAGTACAAATCCTAAGCCTTTTTCTAAATAAAAACGAAAGAAAGAAAATAAATATAATAATAAAAGTGCAAGAGGAACAACTAGGTTAAGTCTTCTTTCTTCACATCGCTGTCTTCTTCCCACTCTATATCCATCTTTCCCATCCATGAGGATTACCAAAAAGGCATCACTCAGGGATCTTCCGAGTTAATCATCTTTTGGGATGATCAGAACTGCCGATAACGCTCTAGAAAAGGAGCACAATGAGAAGAAGAGGTTATGTGAACCGTCGTCGAAACGCACGTCTGAGCATAACCCAACTGACACATAATACGAGATGAAAAATAGAAAGTGGTCAGCTTCAAGCCTACGAGCAAGATGTCGGGATGCTCCATGGTCGAAACAGTCGCTACAGGAATAGTCCACCAGGGACAATGCTAGAAGATGTTTTTGCCAATTTGAGCGTCAAACAAATCTCGCCACTCAACGATGGTGATGCAAGGGTAGCAAACCCCTCTTTGCAAAAAGGCTCTCAGAGTATAGACTCTAGCCAGCGGATACTCCAGAATGTTCACCTTCTCCATCAACCAGATCTCAAAGAAAATACAGAAAAAGGAGAGTTGAGTGGGAAAATCGAGAGAAATATGAGGAAAAATGAGAACTGAGCAGTGAAAATTAAAAGAAATAAAGAGAAAAAAGAGAGCTGAGTGAAAAAATGGAGAGAAATATGAAAAAATGAGAGTTTTTAAGAGATACCTGAAGGAGAAAGAGGTTGCCCGCAAAAGCAAAAGAGACACCTGAATGAACAATATCCAAACCAATAAGGGTCTCGGCCAAGATCATTGGCACAAAGTTATTTCCCTCCTTTATCTGAGAAACTAATTGTACCAAGGTAGTACTGACATCGTCATCTCCCAGAGAGAGAAGAAAATGTGCCAAAAGACAGATGCACAAACCATAGCGACGGCAAGACTGTAGAGGAAAATCAGAAAAAAAATCGGCAAGGCAGAAATGGCTCACCAGACAGGATATGTCAAGGATCCCTCCATGCAAAATAAGGGAAGCTTTACTAGCGCTCAATCTGCATAAATCCCTCAAGAGTTTCTTTGGCCTTGCAAAAGATGTGGGAGTCAAAATCTCCTCTCGAGGGAAGAGATACAAGATAGTTTCGAACTCTTCAATGGTCGAGCAGAGCTCTTCGTCTCCAAGTTTAAAAGAATGGGCCACCGGATCTCACAACTGAGTAAATGCCTTCAGAAAATTCTAATCCATCCTCACGGCGCTCAAGTGGAAAAGAGTATTCAAACCAAAATTCACAAAGTTGGTTTGCTCGATCTTAGTGAACTCACCAGTCCAAGAGGAAAGAGAATTTTGAGTGAAAGAAGTCATTTTACAGAACAAAAGTTAGACACTAAAAGGAGGTTGGGCACCTCTTTCTATAGAAGATCTGAGGGACCAGGACATGGAATCCGCCATATCATGAAAACACCAAGTAGTGCATGCCACTTTATCATGGAGCGCGCCATGTCATTCCTTCCCATTCTGGCGCGCGCCACCTTAGTTGAAAAAGGGAGCAGTTTTGTTTCCCTTCCCTACTCCAAATCTGAGTTGTCACCACTGGTGCTTGCAGTCTACGGGTAGTAGCATAGCCGTTTCAATTTATGCCATACTATCTATTAACATCCATGCATGTACATTCGTATAAATATAAAAATGCAACAAAATCCCAAAAAAGACCAAGCAATTCATGTATATAAATAACCCTTATATATAAATACCTTTGTAAATATCTGTGTACATAAAAAAACCTTGTAAATACCTATCCTTGTACATAAGCAAGCATCTCTGTAAATATCTGTGTATATAACAAACCCTGTAAATAATTCATGTACATAATCCCTGTAAATAATCCATGTACATATGTATTCCCCGCGCATATCATCCCTATATATGGCTAGCTCTGTATGTAGTAATCCATGTATATAGCATTCATGTACATAAGTAGTATATACAACATCCATGCGTATGAAAAAGGTGCAATCCATGTATATAAATAAACCAAATATCTATACAAAGAAAGAAATGGAAGAAGAGAACTAAAAAGAAAAAATGTATATGAAGAAGAATGTATGAGATATATAAAAAAAATCAAAAGACAACCTCATCGCGTCGGCGCCGGGTACGTCGAGGAGGCGTCGGGATGGAAGATGTAGAAGTGGTGGCATTCCATGAGTCGTAGTCCTTATCATCGGTGTCAAGCTGATGTGCCCGAACCCCGGCCCGTGGGGCTGGACCTCGGGAAGCATATGTAGGCCGACCAGCGGTAGACGGACTAGAATCATGGGAAGACGAGGATGTCCCATAAATGGAAGGGTCGCGGCTGACATAGCGGGGGTGCAAATAAATGTAAAATGAGAAAGAAGAAAGAAATGCAGTCAGCGTAAGCATATAAACAGATAACAAAAAAAGAAGAAAAATGAATACATAAATAAATGAATCACTCACCAGATGAGGATGAGGGTGAGGATGTCAGGGGACAGGATCCAGGTGTGCGTCCATGAGGGCCTGGGTCTGCTGCCTCACCAGCGCCATCAAATCGGTAATGGTACTAAGACAGCTCTCCATATAGGAACAGGGGACCTGGAGGACCTGAAATAGAAACAAAGCGAAAAGAAAAGACAAGGTGTTAACAGACCGACATAACAAAATAACAAGATAGGGAAAAAGCATAAACATAAAAAATAAAGAGAGAAAGGTGTGAAGTACCTGCTCACCCCTAGTACCTAAGTGTAGCTCCTCTACCGTAGGAGTAGGAATGGGGATAGGGAGCCAAAACCCAGATGGGTAGGTGTCCACCTCTTGAGGCAGCACTGGGAAGATAGGGTCAGTCAAGTTCGTAGTAGGGGCAGCATCAACGCCAGCAATAGTATGGGCAGCACGAGTAGTCGCAGCACCACCACCACCAGTAGGAGCAGGACGACCACTAGCCACAAGAGGAACCTGAGATGACGAGGGTTGTTCGGTTTGCAACTCTGCAGGCCAAAAGTCCATCGGATGCATCAGGAAGTCAAGAGCAAAGGCAACGTACTCCCTCTCAACTAGGAAATCCCCAGCCGCGAAGCCGTACATCGCCTCGACAACATCATCAAATGGCATGGTGTGTGTCGACCTCATGCTTAGTGGAGGTGACTGAGGAACCCAAAAGTGGTCCAGTCTCAGTGATTGTCGAACTACCCGCTTGCCTAGGTACCACTCCCAAAAAAATGGGCCCTCCAACAGGATCCTCATCTGAGAAGCCTGATGGCTCCTCATCAGATTAACACCGGTCCTATCCTCCATACCCTCCCATACCCGCCAGTTCACCTGAAAAATGAACCAAGCACAGGTTATATATAAGAGAAATCACTAATAGAGAGTCAAATATGCATGAAATTGAAATAGAATATACCTTTGTAGGGGATAGGCGGTCTAGATGGAGACGGTATGTATTTAAGTCCTTCGCGTCTTTCTTCTTCCCCCGCATACTCTGACCCCACTGCATTGCCCTAGGGATGATCTGGGGATCGGGGTGAGTATTGTCTGGAGCCGGTAGCCCTAGAAACTCGTAGCCCCATAGCTGTAAATAAAAAAATAAAAAAACAAAAAAAAAACAAACATAATAAGTGTCAGGTCTGGTCAATAAGAAATTAAAGTGCAAATGAGCTAAAAGATAAAGAGAATGGTCAAGAGTATACATCCCAAATCCTTCAGTATCCCGCCACGGATAGTTCCTTCACCCGGGAAACGGATCGTAGGCTCGTATATAATGTCGCCAGTGCTGCTCCTCCCCAGTTGAAAGATGACACCCGGCGAAGATCGTAGAGGGCTCCTAGGTAATATAGCTGAATGGTGTTTTGCCTGTTTGTAAATAGGCAAGCACTAAAAAGGTAGAGTAGGAATTCCCAAGAAACCCACTCGAAGTGCCGAGGCTTGGTGCACTCTAGCCCAATGAACGTGTCCACCAGCCAAGAGTACCCGATGCGCCCGCGGTCCGATTGTGGTGGGACCGTACCAAAGAAGTGGATAAGAGCCTTCGGGTATGATCCTATGGTAGGGTTGAGTGGGATAGGATATCCCCTACCCTGATCCCCATAATCATGGTAAATTTTAGGGGAGTCAGGGTCGCCTAAAAGGACAGAAAGTGGAAGGTGTTGGTGGTGTCCCACCACCTCTCTCTTAGCGTTGTCATGAGTACTCGATCATTATGAGTACCCATGAGGAGGGGGATGAATCGGCCAAACTCAGAAGCGTCCACCAGAGATCTACTCTCCAAGGGGAGGACCTTGTACCACTCGAGAATACGGGAGGAGCCTCCAAACCCCTGCAAGTACTCGCGAGCCTGCAAAAAAATAGAGGAAGAAACACAAAAATAGTCAGATAAAATAAAAATAAAAGGGAAAGGTAAATGTAAAGGTAAAGAAGAAAGAAAAAGAAAAATAACATAACACAGAAAGTCAATAGACCTAAGAAAGCGTGCAAACATTTACTTTGTTATGAAATTTTGAAAATTCACCACGTTAGTTAGAAAGAAGCGCAATCTAACTTGGGTAAATAGAAAAAGTCAATAGACCTAAGAAAGTGTGCAAACGTTTACTTAGTGAGGAAAATTTGAAAATTCACCACGTTAGGTAGCAGGAAGCGCAATCTAACTTGTGCAAATAGAAAGATTTAATAAACCTAAGAAAGAGTGCAAACGTTTACTGAGTGAGAAAAATTTGAAAATTCACCACGTTAGGTAGCAAGAAGCACAACCTAATGCGGACAAAAATAAAAAAGTTGATAAACCTAGAAATGTGAAAACATTTATCTGGGGACAAAAAGGTCATTAATTCCCTCTCGGAAAAATGTACGACACAACCTATGTTGGTCGGAACGAACGGGTGTTTACCCAACTCGGGAAACATGGAACGCAACCTAGGATGTTCGGGACACAATAACCTTCCCATCCCTGGCGGGAGTGCAAAACGTAACCTAAGTTAGGCAGGCCAAAGGGAAGCCTATCCACCTCGGGGTGCGTTGATACGCAATCCAAGTTTGAATTAATAATAAAATAAAACATTCCCCTAGAAAAATGTGAAAATAGTTATCGAAGGACAAAAAGGTCATTAATTCCCTCTCGGAAAAACCTACGACACAACTTAAGTTGGCCGAGACAAATGGGTGTTTACCCAACTCGGGAAACGTAGAACGCAACCTAGGATAGTCGGGATATAGTAGCCTACCCATCCCGGGTGGGGGTGCGAAATGTAACCAAAGTTAGGCAGGCCGAAGGGAAGCCTATCCACCTCGGGATGCGCTGATACGCAACCCAAGTTTGAATTAATAATTAATAAAAAAAATAAAAAAATCTCCTAGAAAAATGTAAAAACGTTTATCTAGGGATAAAAAGGTCATTTATTCCCTCTCGAGAAAATGTACGAAACAAACGGGTGTTTACCTAACTCGGGAAGCGTGAAACGTAACTTAGGATGACCAAAGCCTAAAGTAACTCACACATCATTGGGTGGGAGTGCAAATTAATAATGAAAATAAATAAATAAAAAATTCTCCTGAAAATGTGAAAATATTTTTCTAGGGACAAAAGGTCATTAATTCTCTCTCAGAAAAACGTACGACACAACCTAAGTTGGTCGGGACGAACGGGTGTTTACCCAACTCGGGGAGCGTGGAACGCAACCTAGGATAACCAGAGCCAAAAGTAGCCCACACATCACTGGGCGGGAGTGCAAAATCTAACCTAAGTTAGGCAGACCGAATGGAAGCCTATCCACCTCGGGACGCATTGATACGCAACCCAAGTTTGAATTAATAATAAGAAAAATAAATAAAAAATTCTTCTAGAAAAATGTGAAAACATTTATCTAGGGAGAAAAGGTCATTAATTCTCTCTTGGGAAAACGTATGACACAATCTATGTTGATCGGGACGAACGGGTGTTTACCCAATTCGAAAAGCGTAGAACACAACCTAGGATGACCAGAGCTGAAAATAGCTCACACATCACTGGGCGGGAGTGCGAAATGTAACCTAAGTTAGGCAGGCTAAAGGGAAGCTTATCCACCTTGGGACGTGTTGATGCGCGACCCAAGTTTGAATTAATCAAATAAGAAAAACCAATCCCCTAGAAAGGCGTGAAAATGTTTTGTCTAGAGACAAAAATGAAATTTCCACCTCAAGAAGCGTTGGCATGCGACCCAACCACAAAAAACAAACCAAATTAAATATAAAAAAAAATCTCCTAGAAAAGTATGAAAATGTTTGTCTAGGGACAAACAAAATTTTCACCTTGGAAAGCATTGACACGCAACCCAACGGCATAAAACTAAAACATATATATATTTATGCAAAAAATAGAATACAAAATACACGTTTCAACCTAATCATGCAAGGTTTTTAAGTTCTGATCTGTTTAAATTTTAAGGGTTTAAGTTGTTTGGTGTTATATTCTGAAAAATCATCCATCCAAGCACTTCGGGCCTACTCTGTGCATACATCTAAGTCCATAAGTCTTTTTAAAGTTTTTTTGGCATGCTTTAGGTTTAAATTAAAGAGAAAAGAAATAGAAAAGAAAGAAGACATAGCCGGCGGTTTGTCACTGAGAGATGTACATCCGGAGAGCAAAGTAACAACGCTAGATCCACGGTGTTGTCATCGTAAGAGAAACGGCCGACCCTGAGAGGTTCCAAGGCGTGAGCTAGGAGATCGTACCGGGCCGGGTCGAAACCCCCCGACATGTCAGCAACCAAAACCCCTTAAAAGGGATCTGGGATCTGAGGACTGTCCACTGTCGGATCCTCGACAGTGTGATGCTCTGACAGTTCACCCTCCTCCATAGCTCGAAGTGTATCAGCAGCAACGAGCAGATCGTCAACAGCATAGAAATGAGTGCTAGACGTCTCCGGGTGGTGTGAGGGACTGGAGTGGGTGTTGATGAGCCCTATAAAATAACTCAAGTTCTTGAAGACTATGTCATCAATGGTTGTGGACCCGACATGCTGAGCGGGGTCTATAACATCCCTGGTCAGAGCTGTCACTGTTGGGACCGTCGTAGCCAAATTTATCCCGTGACCCACACCGTCTTCCTCGTGGCTCATGCCACTATTGCCTTGGCTATTGTTTACCATCAGAAGTAGTAGAAGTTTAGAGAGAAAGGAGAGAGTTGAGAAAGAGATGAGAGTCTAAAATGAATACTGAATGGACGTCTAAGAAATCGTCGCAACCTTAACCAAACCAGGCAATCCTTCGGCTTCATCCAGTGACCTGGCGCGCGCCACCTCGTTTTGGGGGTGCTTCACCTTCACCCAGTGCTTGCCACTTTTCTCCTAGTGGCACGCGAAGTCAGTCCAATCATCACATTTTACGCGCCACTTCCCTCCTCGTGGTGCCATGTCAGATCAATCCACACGTGGCACCCACGCCACCTCTCTCCACATGGATGTCAGCTCAGCCAAGTGACACGTGGCACAAGCCACGTGTCCACCTCTCATTCATTGATTTATGAGTTCCAAATATAAAAAATTTAAAATTTAGGGTCTGTCTTTGATAAAATAAGCTTTTAAATCATTCTCGATCACCGAAATCATCCTTTTACCTACACGCCAAGCTTCATTGTCATGCCCAGGATTTCAAAGAAGGTCCATCTCAAGACCTAAAACTAAGCAATCGATCCGCCTCACGACCTAGAACTGAGTATTTAGGTCAGTCTCATAACCTAAAACTTAGCCATCGGTTCGTATCACGACTTAAAACTGAGTACATTGGGTTCGTCTTATGACCTAAAATTGAGCAAATTAGTCTGTTTATGATAAACTGTTCGATCCAAATGAAGCGACTAAGGTTTCATAATGAGTTTGAATGGCAGTAAAAATGTTAAATACATGAATGGTGGTACAACCACTAAAAGTCCAAAACTTTTGAAAGGCAGTAGAACTGCTGCGTGTTCCAACGGTGATACAACCACTAGCCTTTGTCGTCATAACCCCAAAGCTAAACTTCACCTAACTCGGTCCATTCATGGCCTTAAAAGGATAAATTAGTCCGATCGGGACCTTAAAATAACCAAATCGGTCCACTCATGACCTTAAAATGATAAATCAGTCCGGTCAAAACTTTAAAAATACTAAATCGGTCCATTCATGACCTTAAAAGGATAAATCGGTCTGGTCAGGACCTTAAAAATGCTAAATAGGTCCACTTTGTAAAACCCGGTAAAAAAAAATTTAAAAACTAATTATTAATATAAATAAATTAACTAAAATAAATAAATTAACTAAAATAAAACTAACTAATTAAAAATATAATTAAATAAAATTAAGTAATAAAAAGATTCTAAAATATTTAATAAATAGAATAAACCTAATTATGTTATTACTTATTAAGGAAAGAATAAACAAAATGAGGAAAGAAAAGAAAAATAGGAAGTCTGCCTTGCGTGTACAACAGGAGGCTGATTTGTTTTAGGAACTTAATAGAGTTCGAGAGAGAAAATCAAGGGATATCATGTAATCCCTAATCTCTTGCTAGCAATTTCATAGTTTTTGAGCTTTCCTCCCTATATAAAAAGGGAGTCCAACCCCCACAGAGATTCATCCTTCTCAGAAACAACCACTCTGTGAATTGCACCTCTCTACGAGCTCTCTCTCTCTCTCTCTCTCTCTCAGAACCATCATCACCACCGCTGCCCAGCACCATCGCGACTGCCACCACCGTGCACCATTACCAACACCATCATCATCACCGTCATCGTTTGCCTTCATTCTTCTCTGGTTAGTTCATCTCTTTTGCATCCCCTGTTTTATTATATAAACAGAAACATGTATACATATATATATATATATCATCATGATGATTTAGATTAAATCCATGATTAAAGCTTTAATTTTTTAATATTTTCAAGCACATATGAATATATGATCACAATCCACACTCGATTTAAAAATAAAATAGATCTGTGTATATATATATATATACATACATACTGATATATATATATATATATATATGTAGGATATTGTATAACTAATGTATATGTTATAACAGGAATGTATATATATACATATATTATATCACTGTGTTATTGTACAATTAATCCTCTGTTAAAAATTCCATCATTAATAGATACAAACACATATAGATATATGCATATATCACATATATAGATTGAAATAGAAAGTAGATATATATATACATATACATACTGATACATAGATATAAGTTATTATATAACTGTGTATATATGTGTTATATAACAGAAAATCTTTATGTAAATATATTATATATATATGTAGCTATATAAATATATCAATTGGAAATATGATAAAATAATTAAGAGAAATAAAGATTAGGAAATAAAGAAAGAAAATACCAGAAAATCCAAGGTTTTTCGATGAAAAAGTTTTGTTTTGCGCTTTTGGGTCGACACACCATGAGGTTGTGTCGACTCAAATTCCTTCAAACTGATTTCAGCAGCTTTGGGTCGACACATGACTATTCTGTGTCGACTCAAGCAGTTTTGGGTCCACACAGGACTATTCTGTGTAACTCAAACAGCTTTGTGTCGACATACCAGCATTTTGTGTCGACTCAAACAGTTTTGTGTCGACTCACAGTCGCCTATTATGCTATTTTACCGAGAGCTTGTTCTTTTGGGTCGACACATAGCCTTCTTGGGTCGACTCAGATGAGAAGAAAATTTCCGAAACCTTCCTATCTTGGTACTAAGCTAAGGCCCTATTTGGATACTAGTTTAAAAATACTTTAAATCAATTAATGCTCAATTTAATACATGAAACAAACTTCAAAACTTGTAAATTAGGAAAGGCTTCGTTTGGTAAATTAAATATGTTTAGTTTAACATTAATGATTAATGTTAGCCTCTTATATTGGATTAATCAGGGTGACGTTTGATCCGTATATCGTTATTGCTTTTGCATTTTGAGTTTTTTTTGGATATCAGGTGAGTGGTTTTACAGGCTATGTATCTTTATGCAAAATTTCTGTATTTCCAAACTATTTTAGTAAATAATTTATATACTTCTAAATTCTCTTAAATGCAATGTTATACATTTTTCTTATAAAAATCATGGTACACATATTTTACTTGTGAGTGGATTTACTTGCTACCCCGTATTCTCCAAAATTACTTGGAAAAGAGATGCATATATTTTAAAAAGCTTTTTGAATGATATTGTGTGATATCCTCTTGTAGAAAAAACATTGAATGAATGTTGTAAGATATGAAAAGATTTCTTAACAAATGTTTTACAAGTTTTGGCTCCTATGTCATTATTATGATATCTTGGTGACTCGTGTAATGTTACCAAATGAGGAGTATATATGATACAGACTAATGTCTGATGATGAGATATCTTGGTGACTCATGTACATTATAAAATGAAAAATATATAAGATACACACTAATGTCTAATGATGAGATATCTTGATAACTCGTGTACGTTATCGAATGAAAAGTATATAAGATATAGACCACTGTCTGATGATGAGATATCTTGGTGACTCGTGTAATGTTACTAAATGAAAAGTATATAAGATACAGACTAATATCTGATGATGAGATATCTTGGTGACTCGTGGTAACGGGACCAAATGAACTATATATATATTATTGTGATACAGACTTGTGTCTGATGATGTAATATCTTGGTGACTCGTGTCAACGGGATCAAATGAAAAATATATAATTCCAAGAAGGAAATGATGGGTTGTGTGGTCCCCATTTTGATATTACTGAATATATCATGCCATGACTATGTTGATATACAAATCTATTTTGTATCCCCTGTTGTGAGTTGTACTCAACATATTTCAAGAAATCAATGAAGAAGCTAGATGATAGACTCGACTTGTTCAAGGGATCCAGGAATAAGGACCTCTAGTACATGCATTCATATTTTGCTTTCGTATTTGTATAAATTAAACAATTGATGAATAATGTTGAGATACATTGATGAGATAGTGGGATGTTTTGTCCCACATTTATATTTATAGATTTTTTGTCCCATGATCTATGGCCGGTCACTTTTCTCAAATTGAGGTGTGACAAGTTTGGTATCAGAGCATAAGTTCATAGTAACATGTTATATATGCATCATGTCATTAGTAGAGGTTCGGATCCCCAAACTTTTATGTTATGAGTTCTTGTGAAATAGATTGATTAAACATTATCTTGTAGATATCATTAATCAATATTTTATCAGTAAGATGGATCGCCCAAAACGCGACGTGAATTCAAGGTATGCATCCATGGAGGATGTACAACGAGAATATACCCCTGACACTACTCCAGTAGTCCCTGATGTTACTGAAATTCCAGTGGCTCCAATAGCCCCAGCTACTCTGGTAGCACCAGCAGTACCAGAATTTCCAACTGCCCCAGCTGTTGATAGAACTCTTCAGACTCTCCAAGCTCTGGCAAGCATGATTGATGAGCAACAATCTCAACCGAGAGTGGTTAGTGCACAAAGATCTATGAGCTTGGATAAAGGCTCTGCTTTTGAGAAATTCTTGAAAACACATCTTCCAATTTTTAAAGGGTCAATTAATCTTGATGAGGCTGAAGCATGGAAGTTTTGCATGGAGAAAATCTTTGAATGGTTGGGTTGCACAGATGAGCATAAAGTGTTATTAGCAACTTACATATTAGGAGGACAGGCTGAACATTGATGGCGTATGGTGAAACGCCAGTATGAAAGAAAGGAGCATGAACTTGTCTGGATGAAATTCCTGACATTGTTCGAAGATACGTATTATCTTGTGGCAATCAAGAAATAGAAACAAGTAGAGTTTCTTATGTTGGAACAGAAGAAAATGACAGTGGCGGAATACGAGGTAAGGTTTGCCGAGTTGTCAAGATTTGCACCACAATATGTTGCGAACGAGAAGAACAAAGTGGTTCCGTTCGAGAGAGGGTTACGTCCAGCTATTCGTAGTAGAGTTTCGCTGTTCGAGGCAAAAATCTTGTCCGAACTAGTAACCAAGGCCCTTTTAGCTGAAAAGAGTATAGATAACGCTCAGAAGAGCAGGGAGCTGCAACCCAAGAGGTTCAGAGACTCGAAGTCAACGGAAAATCACAATGGAGAAGGTAATCCTGCCAAGAAGGCTTATACGCCAGATCAACCACAGGCTCAGACTAATGGGAATGCTGGACAACCGATCTGGAATCCATGCAACCAATGTGGAAAAGTCCATTCACATGGGCATTATTGCGATGGTACAGCAAAGACGTATTTCAAATATAGTAAGGCAGGATACATGTCCACTTATTGCCGAAATAAGGGAACGGGAGGACAAGATGCAGCTACTCAATGGCGTGTTTATGCTCTTACTCGCGAGGAGGTAGAGGCTTCACCATCTGCGGTATAAGGTACAAGAATAATTGACTAAGAATACGATTAAAGTATTTATCGTGTTACCAAGATAGTTGATAGTAGTTAGAAGTCATGAAAAGTTTTAGAATAGATGAGTTATCATGGTGGTAAATGACTCTAATAAATTTATTGTGTTAATGATCAGGTTAAACCATGAGATCCTTAATTGTCTCAATTAGTTACATATGAAAAAATAGTATGTCTTATTATGGGAGAAAGCATAAGTTCTAAAGGGAAGTGATAATTTTCATAGGGGAGATAAGTATAAGCTAGCGATCAGAGTGCGCAGCGAAAGCGTGGTGATGTATAAGCTAATTTTTGTTCATTAAGACCTGATCTATATGAAGTAAATTGTCTAGATTCTTATTCTATGAAAGGTCCTTCGAAACAAATTGTTTTGACTCGTCAAGATCTTGTGGCAAAATCATTAAATGAAAGAGGCTATGTGGAAACACGAAGACGACATTCGCGAACGCTAACCTCATTTATTTTCTCAAGGTTAGTATTTTAATTTCGAGGACAAAATTCTTTTAAGGGAGAATAATGTAAAATCCGGTATAAATTTTTTTTTATTTAAAATAAATTAAATAAACAAGATAACAAAATTAATTAATTAAAATAAAGTAACTAACTAAAAATGTAATTAAGTAAAATTTTGAAAACTTTTAATTAAAAGAATAAATTAATGATGATATTAATAAATCAATAAGGAAAGGAGGAGAAAAATGGAGCAATTAAAATAAAAGAAAATCAGGCCATGTGGGTAGTTGTGTGACAGCTGTGTCGAAAAATTCAAAGTAGGAAGATATCTTCGGTGGAGAGATTTGAGGGAAAAGACGATAACAAATCCCTGGATTTATGCTATCCATCTTTTAAAAAGGGAGTCTTTTCCCTCACAGGACCCTCATTCCTCTCAAGCCACTCTCTTGCTCTCTCCCTCAGTTTCTCTCCCCTGGCTCACCGCTCTAGCGCCGCTGCCCACCAGCACCACCTCTGCTGCCACCACCATCCACCACCACCAATGCTACCATTGCCAACAACATTATAACCCACAACCAGTGCAACCATCATCACCGATCATCCGTAGTTTCTATCTATCTAGGTGACGTACAAACCGTAGATTGCATTATTTTTTATTTGAGCTTAGCTTGGATATCAGGTGAGTGGTTTTATATGCTATGTATCTTTATGAAAAATCTCCGTACTCCCAAACTATTTTAGCAAAGCATTTTTATGCTTCTAAATATTAAAGTATAAACTGAGAATAAAGGCACGAAACTGAGAATAAAGGCGTTATGCCTTGAAGGATGACATTCCAATCCTATAAACAAAGGGATGAATGCATAGAAAATAAAATTGGATAAACCTAAAATAATGAAAGAGATAAAAAGTGTTCAAATAAATTTTTAACAAAGAAATTTTAAAACGTTCAAATTAGAAAGATCTTTCAAAGAAGAAAAAGGGGCAGAAAATTGAAACGGTGCAAAGTAAGGTCCATGAACTCCTAAAGTCCAAAATTTTAAATAAAAATTTAGGTAAATAATGAGACTAAGCTCAACTATAAGAGCCCAATAAAATCACAATCCAAAGAACTCAATTTGAGAGTTCAAAAGAAGGAATGTTATGGAAGGCATAATTGAGGCCCAAACTTTGAGAAGCCTAATAGCAAAATTTAATTAAGGCATTGGGCCAAACATTATGGGAGCCCAATATATTTAAATGTTTGAGCCCAATTACATTATTAGTGGCCCAAAGAATTAAAGAGCAAGTCCAAAATAAAGTTAGGCCCAAAACTTGAAATTTTGGCCCAAAACATTAATTTTGGCCCAAAGCCAATTTAATTCTCATAAATTATCAAAATAAATTAATAAAATAAAATAAAATGAGGGTTATAGAACCCCTTGGCCAAAATTCCCATGAGGGATGGAGTGATGGGACATTTTTTGAGGGAAAAGAAAAAGAAAAAGAAAAGGAAACGAAAGGATAATATGGAAAAAATGTTTGCTTGGAAGAATAAATTTGCTAACTCATCAAAAGCCAAAAAGTCTTCTAGGAATAGTGTGATCACGTGGGAGAATGATGAGAGGAAGGAAGAAGTGATGTGACTTAATTCATGAATTTTTAAATAAAGAAAGAAATGGGGAAAGTTTTATGTGATGGTTGCTCAATTTACAAGCAACTTAAAATTAAGTCTCCAATTCATCTTCTACACTAATTAATTAATTGTGAGAGATAATTATATACATAAATATACCTTAGGAGGATAAGAATACATGAAATAAATAAAATTTGAAAGAAAATCAGTCAGATAATGAATAGTAAATAAAGCTGATAATTAGGAGACTTTTTGCTAGATTTCTAGAAACCCTTTTTGATTTGATCTCTCATACACATCGAGTCACTATTTGGACTGTCATTAGTCCTCTTTTGGAAGACTTTTTACTCCAACATCACTTTGATTGAAGTCTTGAAAGACTTGTGAAAGACCATTAAAAAGAATTAAAAGAAAAAGGAAAAGTCATGGAATTTTCCTAGCCTATAAATAGATCACTTTTCTCATTCTTTCCAAACTTTTTCCCACACCTCTCCTTTCTCTCTACAATTCAGTGGACCTGAGTGGAAAAAAGGAAGAAAAACAGAAAAAGAAAAAGAAGAAGAAGAAGAATAAGAAGAAGAAGAAGAAAAAGGAGAAAAAGTCCATCCTTTAAGACCAAGAAACTTCAAGTAAGAGACTTTCTAAAACTCTTCTCACCTAATAACATCTTCTCATCCTTGATCATCTCTAAGATAAAAGAAAGATGAATAAAAATGGATGAGAATGAAGGTAGGACATAGAATCAAGAATGTGATGTTGAAATCATATTCTAGGAAAGTTTTAAAAGAACCTAAGATGAAGCATAAATAATGTAGAAGAATAATTATGAGCCTTTTATGAATATATTATGTTGTTGAGATATGTTTGGACATGCTTTGGATGGATTAAAATGGGAGAAGTTGTTGGTTGTAAGGTTTTGCGGAGAATTCGTAAAAACAGAGTGCTCTATAGACCATCTTCAGATTTTTCGTGTGAACCAAATGAACCTTAAATAAAATTCTATTTTTAAAAGACGTTTTTTGGGATGTCTTGACAGTATGTGATTTTTTTTTGGACCCAAAAATATATTTTTGAACCTCTTTACTGTTTTT
Source organism: Aequorea victoria (assembly GCA_032361285.1). NCBI lineage: Eukaryota > Metazoa > Cnidaria > Hydrozoa > Leptothecata > Aequoreidae > Aequorea > Aequorea victoria. Next base: position 773 of record JAUTBS010109817.1, on the reverse strand, counting down.
AAAGTTTCTGTGACAGAGAGTCAGAAATAGATCCCACTTTAAACCCTTGTAGTTTGTTATATATAACTCCCCTTACAATGATCCACATATCTTGAGAAATGTCTATGAGTCTAGTTTCATTCTCTTTTTACAGAAGTCAATTTCAGTAAGTATATTTCGAAATATATTGATTCTACCAAACAGACCCCGTTTTCGATAGATTTTGTTGTATCAATTTTTGGACCCTTTTATATTCCCAACTAGCTCTCGATTTCTTCATGAACAGTTTATATAACATCTTTGTTTAGCTCTCTGTATAGTTTCAGAATTTTCTAGTGAGGTTTGATAGTTTTAAAGTATTTTAAAGCTCTGTGGCAAAATCTGAAAATGAAGAAAAAATATGGTTTAAGAAAGATTTAAGCCAAACTAAGTACCTAGACCTAAGTTAGGGACCTTGGGGAGTAACTGGGTACGAAGAATGATTAAGAATCATATAATTAAGGATGAAAATATCTCACTTTGATACCCACACAAACATTCATGTATCGCTTTAGTTCACGTAGTTAAGTTCCCATCCGATCTATGTGTTAGGAACCGGAGTTCCGGAGTGTACCGGAGGGCATGGCTCGAGGAGGAGCACTCGTGTTTGAGGTGAGTGTTCTTATCATTATCTATGTATTATGGATGTGTGAATGGTTTAATTTCTTATGCTTTCAATGTCACGCCCCAATTAGGGAATGGTGACCGGCCATGGTTCATGGGCCTGTGGCCCAACGAAACCAAGAAAGCCTTAA
>JAUTBS010109706.1:0-12744 GCA_032361285.1 Aequorea victoria | reverse complement strand
CCATCTATACAGGAACCAGACAAGTATTGAAACGGAGGAGCCGAACTCCAGAGGGGTCGGTGACGAGTCACTTAGCCTACCGTCCAGTCCATCGGTCAAAATCCGTACAGCCGAGGGACATGCCATAAATGCTCATTAATGCGCTGCAAAACCCGGACGTGACAGCAGCACGTCCTGCCATTAATCCGGCACAGACGCCGCCATTACCAAAAATGGGGTGACACGATAAAGTCAAAAGAGATCGTGTGCCCCCCTACCAGGAAGGGAAGGAATCTATATAAGGACAGAGGGCCAAAGAGAAAAGGGACGCAATCACATATACAAAAACACACGCACTAGCACCCATACCTAGACGCTCTCTCTCGCATCACCCATACCCAGACGCTCTCTCTCGCATCTTCCCTTCTGCTTTCTTCTTCTTCTTCTCCACCACCCAACACTAATCCGACCGTCGGATGGGGTTTCCGGCCAAGCCCCGCCGGCCAGTTCACGTTTGTTGCTCTCGCAGGACCACCATATTGGACTTGGGGCAGTCCGGAGGAGTTTCCGTCCATCCAAACAACATATTGCGGATTCACCCCCGCACAGGTTCGATTTGGTTCTACATATCACACAGTTTAATTTGGTCTTGAAATTGCTAAAATCGTAGAGATCGAATTGATTCCTAATTTTGTAAAACTAAATCAATTCAGACCGTGTATACCCTTATGAGTTGTATATTTTACTAAGAGAATATATTCTAAATGTTTGCATGTCATTTGGTTGGATAGCAATTACCGCTGCTATTGCATTAAATCTCTAATCATAATTCTATCTTCAACCCACACAAAAAGAAAAAAACTTTTAAAAGAATGATTCTTAGTTTGGACAGCATTCTGATGTTTGGTCCAAATCAACAATAGGATTTCGTTTTGAACCGTCGGATAGGAAGACCTCATTTTATCAGAATCATAAGCATATTGGATCAGCTGTCCGAAGAATGAGGTTCTGAGTTCCTGGTTCAAAACAAAGATTACACTAGCGCAATTAATGCTACTTGTTATGATTTAATGGTAGTTGTTAGGATTTTGATTATTATGATTTAGGCTATGTTTGTTTTCATGAAAAATATTTTTTAAAAAATATTTTATATATTTTTTGGTGTTTGATACAACAGAAAATTAAAATCAATGAAAAATATTTTTAAAATCAATAAAAAATATTTTATACATTTTTTGGTGTTTGGTATATTTTCTAGTGTTTGATTTCTTTTGTTCAATTTTTAACAATAAAAAAATATTAATAATTTTTTGTGCGAACCAAATAACAAAAAATATTTTTTATAAAATATTTTCATATCGCAACCAAACACAGAAAAATAAGTCATTTTTTAGAAAATATTTTCTGTGAAAAATGTTTTCTACCAAAACAAACGAAACCTTAATGGTACTTATTAGGATTTTGAAAGTTCTTGTTTGGTTTGTCAATTCTTAAAAATAATTCTTAGATTTTTAAGAAATTTTTTGATATAAAAAGTCTTTATTCTATGAAAATTCTTGTTATATAAACATTTCCTGATTCAAAACAGTAATGGGTTTTATTCTAATAATATCAAAAATAGTATAAACCCAGTAATTATTAGAGAAACAATATGACCAATCGAAAGTGAATTTTTGTGAAACAATCAATATTGAGGATTTTGAGAGAATGTTGTTTGATGAAGGTCAATGCTAACTAATACTGGAGTGAATGGAAATTTGAACACTTTGGATCTGATTCCTTAAGCTGAGGGCATCCCTCCTTTTTATAACACTCGAACGGGCTATTTGGAATAAAGGCGACTTGTCTTAGAGCCTATTGGCTCAGAGTCATAGTTTATCACTACCTCTTCACCGGTCTTATCCCGATTATTTTGGATCAATGTTCTACTCTTATACTAATTAGGTTGCCAATCGAGACACTTTGTCGAGTCACTTGACTTACTCGAGTGACTCGAGTAACTTGCTCCGAGTCACTGTCTCTACTGCCAACGCGACCTTTGCCTTAGCCACCAAACCACATGTCTCCCAATATTCCATTTTATTTGGAAAACATGGTTTCGTGACACTGCCTTCTCAGTCACTCTGGTGAAGTCCATTTTTTGTTGTTTGACGTCCGGATGGTAGTTTGCTATATGCTAGGTATTCATTCAACCGTTGATGCAACCAACGATGCCAATCCAGATGTACCAAATGAGGCATTCTTCGCCACTTATAACATAGAAAGATGAAAGATGAAAGATGAAAGATGAAAGATGAAAACCTAGGGTTTAGGTTTATTTTTTAGCCCCTATAAATATGAGCCATGTTCTATATTAGGGTTAAGAAACACAAATGAGAGTCGTCTTTTTAGTTTAAGAGATATGCCAAAGAGAGAGGCAGCGAGGAGATATGATCTAGATTTAGAGGGGTGCAATCCTTATTTGCATATAGTGGATTCAGGTCTCTCAGCCGTGGATGTAGGCGGTTAGTCAAACCACGTATATCTTTATGTTATTCTTGATTATTCTTATTGCGTTGTTTGATTCTTTATTTATATTGTTGGTTGGATCATTGTGATATTTATATCATTTTTGTTTGGATCAATAAGTTTTTTTTGAGGGCATCATTTGCGCCGTGCAACAATTGGTATCAGAGCCTACGGTTGTAGTAGTTGATCATTCGTTGGCGATAGAGAAGATGATCACTAAATATGAAGTTAAGATGTTGAACGGTAAGAAGAAAAATCTTTCTTCAGACAGGAAAGCTGCAAGCAGTCCAAACAGGCATAATAGGCTAGTAGCTGAATCAAAAAAGATGGAATAGGTGGAGCACTCTTACCCAAAAAAGAGGTACCGCTTTGGAAAACATCAACAAGTCTCTTTAGGGAGGACATATTTTGTGCCAAGGGAGATTGTTCGGTTTGGTCCAAAATCTGGTGTACAGCAGACTACCGTCTAGACTGGAGTCACCGTCGTCCGGATGCCAAACAACATAGAAGGGATTTCACCACAGGAGTCCACCATCTGGATGGAGCCTTAAGCCATCCGGACGGCACCGCGGTTAGAAAGATGTAAACCTAGGGATTAGGTTTATTTTTGAGCCCCTATAAATATGAACCCTATTGTACATTAGGGTTAAGCAACACAAATGAGAGTTGTCTTCTCAGTTTGAGAGAGAGGCCAGAGAGAGTCAGAGAAGAGAGAAGCTCTAGATTCAGATCAGTGCAATCCTTATTTGCATATAGTGGATTAAGACCTCTTAGCCCGTGGATGTAGGCGATTAGCGGAACCACATATATATTTGTGTTGTTCTTGATTGTTCTTATTGCGCTGTTTGATTTTTTATTTATATTATTGATTAGATCATTGTGATATCTCTATCATTCTTGTTTGGATCAATAAGTTCTTATTTATGGGTATCATTTCCGCCACCCAATGGATTGATCCATTTTTTAAAGATGTACTTTGATTTCTACAATGTATTATTTTGCTTGAATGAATGGAGAACCGACTTTTATTAATGAAAAGAGGGAAAAAATAAAAATATCGTTTAAGGATAGTACTTTTTGATGAACTTTACATTTATCAGCTGGGGCCAGGCATAGTCACTAACTCTTGCTAGTTTGTAGTAACCACTCTCATTCTTTTCTATGATTTTGAAAGGTCCTTCCCATTTGGCCGATAACTTTGGAACGGACAAACCCCTCATGATTGGGTCGACCACTTCCCAGGCTAGTTCACCCTGGCTGAACTCTCTTCTTACGACCTTTTTATTATATGTTCTTGCCATCGCCTCTTGGTACTTACTCATGTGGCGATTGGCTCTGTTCCTCCATTCTTCTATTTCTTGAAGGTCCATTGCTTGATGTCAACCGGTGTCCCAGTCCAAGTAGAGGGCCATTCTTGCCGATGGTATTTCCAGCTCTACAAGTAACACTGCTTCGAACTCGTACACTAATGAGTAGGGTGACATTGCAGTGGGTGACCTCTTCGTGGTACTATATGCCCATAGGGAAATCTGGAGGTGGTATAGCCAAGTCTTCCCTTTTTCTTTCATCATTTTGCTGAGTATTTGAATCAAGGTTTTGTTCGTTGCCTCAGCCTGTCCATTCCCTTGTGGGTAGTATGGCGTCGATTTATGGTGCTTTACCTAGTATGCCTCGAGTAGGGACTGCACCTACATATTTACGAAGGGGGTTCCATTGTCTTAGAGGATAACTCGGGGTATCCCAAACCTACAGATAATGTGTTCCTTGATGAATATGGTTACCGCGTCTGCCACGACCCTTTTCATGGGTAGAGCCTCTACTCATTTCGTTATGACTTTGGTTGCTGTGATTGGTGGACTTACACAGAGGGATGGATTGGCCCTATGAGGTCCATGGCCTTTTCAGGTTGTGTAAATCAATTGCGGGCGCGTGTATGAGATTCCTTTATTTTGGCACGGGTGACATTTTTTTACGTGGGGTATTGCGTCGACTTCCATAATTGGCCAATAGTATATTATATGTCACAGGTGTTCATATAGCCGCCTGCCTACTTGGGGCTCGATTTCATGTGCCTTCTTCAATACTTTCTTGGTTTTCCAATTGGGTAGGCAGCGGGTGGGGTTTCTTTTACACTCTTCCGGAATAAATGACCCTATTCTGTGAAGAACTTCATAGCTCTTTGCTTTATACGAGTTTCTTCGGATGGATCTTATGAGAGAACTCCTTTCTATATGTAGTCCATGTAGGGGAGGCTCCAATCGATTGTGACGTCACCAAGGCAGCATTCGCCTCTGGTGCTTATGGCTTGGCATCTTAGGCACCCCCTTGTAGTCGAGTTGCATCCTTTTGCATATCTGGCCAGTAGAATCCCTGCCTCTGTATTCTTCAGTAAAGACTAATGTCTGCCTCGGTGCATGTTTGTTCATTACTTCGTGTAATCTTCATCTTGCTTCATCCTTATCTATGTACCTTGTCAGTAGTCTTCCTGTCCATCGGTAGTATAATTCCCCATCGACCATCGTGAATTGGGCTACCCTAGACATGGATAAGGCTCCTTCCCTAGTTTGTGATTGCTTCATAATTATGGCGCGCCAGTCATTTGGTAGTTGCTTGGGGTACCTCCTGAAGAGAGTGGCTCGCTCAGTCTTTCTTCTTATCATTATCGTGGCAAAATCATTGGGTATATCCATTTTTGCCCCCAGAGTAGGTAGTGCGTTGGGTAGCCTATTCTCAGATCTAGGAATATTCTTGAATTATACTTCACTAAACTTTTCCATTAGGCGTTGTACCATTGTTTTGTAGGAGGCTAATGTAGGCTCTTTTTGTCCAAACTGACTAGTTAACTATTTTACCAATAGGTTCGAGTTTCCCTGTATATTCAGTCGTCTGACTCCAATACGTTCAGCCGCCAGGAATCCAAGGATGAGTGTTTCGTACTTGGTTTCATTGTTCGAGCAGTGAAATTCCAATTTATATGAGAGGTCTATTCTTTTTGCCAAGTTCCTAGTGCTCGAGGATTATGCCTGCTCCTTTTACTCCGCTTGTGGCTGCTCTGTCGAACAACAGAGTCCATTGTTCATTGGGACTTTTGACAAAGGCTATCTCGAATGTCTCTCCTAGGAGATCGTCCTTCATTGGCTCGACAGCTTGTCCTGGGAATTGGGCTATCAGGTCTACCAGTGCCTGACTTTTGATTGCCTTGGGTATTGTGCAGACAAGTTCAAATTCTTCCAGCGCCAGTATCCATCGCGTCGCCCTCCCTATTAGGGCGGGTTTGCTCAAGAGGTACCATACCGGGTCAATTTTGGTCATGATCTGAACCTGGTGCGCTAGGAAGTAATGTCGTAGTTTCTGTGCAGTAAAAATTAGCGCCAGATAATGCCTCTCGAGTGGTTTGTATATTATTTTAGGTCTGTGTACCTTTCTGTTGATGTAATATATCAATCTTTCGATGCTATCTATCTTTTGTACGAGCAGCGACCCAATCGATCGGGCAGTGAATGTTAGGTACAGTATTAACGACTTGCCAGGTTGCGGGGCTATCATAGTTTGGGAGGATATTAAGACTAATTTCACTTTGTCGAAGGCTTCCTTGTGCTTTCACATCTGCTTGAATCCGTTCTTTCCTTTTAGTAGGTCCAAGAAAAGGGAGATTATTTTGGCTAGTGCTGGGATGAACCGTCGTAAGTACTACACTTTCTGCGTGAACCCCTTGAGACATTTTTGGGACCATGGTGGTGGCATCTCTGTTATTGCCTTAATCTTATCGTTATTCACTTCGATACCATGACGATGTACTAAGAAGCCAATGAGTTTTCCAGTTGTTACTCTGAATGCACATTTTAAGGGGTTCATTCTCTTTTTGAACTTCTTGCATCGCTTGAATACTATTTTAGGTCCGCAAAGTGGTCTTCATGTCTTTTTGACTTGACTACCAAGTCATCTACGTAATCCTCCACTATGTGGTGCAACATGTCATGAAATATTATCGTTATAGCCCGCTGATATGTTGCACCAACACTTTTTAAGCCAAACGACATGATCATATAGTGGAAGTTGCCCACCGGCAGGCGAGATGTTGTTTTCTCTGCATCTTCATTGGCCATCTTGATCTGATTGTATCCCCTAAAGCCGTCCATGAAGGAGAACATCTGATGCCCTGACGTTGCGTCTACTAAGGTGTCTATGTGGGGTAGCGGGAACTCGTCCTTTGGGCAGACTTTGTTCAAGTCCCTGAAGTCAACACATACTCGAATCTGGACATTTTTTCTTCATCGACACAATATTTGCCAACCAAATAGGGTACTGGATCGGTAGTATAAAACTTGTTTTTTGCAATTTCTCAATCCTTATCTTGATGTTTCCCTCTAAGTCAGGGTGATAATGATGCGCTAACTGTTTTATTTGTTTAGCGTCTGGGAATGTATCCAGGTGGTGTGCTACCATCGTACTATCAAGTCCTGGCATTTTGTCATAGTTCCAGGCAAAGATATCCAAGAATTATCATAGCAGTGTTACTAGCTCTCATTTTCATTCTTCTGGAAGTTCCTTATTAACACATACGGGACGTGGGGTGTCCTCTCCTTGTCGGAGATTGATTTCTTCTAGCTTCTCTTGTTGTGGCCGCGGCCTATCTTGCATACACTCTGGTGTCGGATGGGGTGTGATAATTACAGTATCCAGTAGATCGTTGTCGCGCGCCTCGGCCACCAAGTTGTCACACCGTCATAACTAGCACACGATCTTGCCTCCTTCTTTCATCTTGATCAACTTCTGCGGCAGTTTATAAACTTTCCCGATAGTTTTTCTGGACACAGTCATTGTACCCCGCTCGGGAAGTTTTACTCATTTTGTCTTATCTTGGGTAGGCGGTTCCTCTGTGAGTTTGCTAAAGTAAACAACGTCTGTTAGATGGGCCTCTTCTGAATGAAAGGGTTTATTAGAGGCATTTATGGTGACTTCCTTCCCCTACCATTGGCATTTGACGCATTGGTGGTAGCTGGAAAGTACCACCCCATAATTGTGCATCCATGATCTTCCCAGGATGACGTGATAGTTGGTTTAGACCTCAATTATATGAAACTTTACAGGCATATGGATTCCCTAGAGTGTGAGGTTTATCGTGATGTGACCCAATATTTCTTTCTTCTCCCTATCGAATCCTGTTATGGTGATCGGTTGGTTGACCATCTTGTCTTCGCGTAGGCCTGCTCTGCGGAATGTGGATGCTGGCATGATGTTGATAGAGGCCCCACTATCCAGAAAAATCCTTTTGACTAATACACTGTTTATGGAGCCTCGAACATATAGAGGCCTGTTATGTGGAAAATGGTATCTTTTGTTACAATCCGTAAACGTTGTGGGATTTGACTCATTATTGATCATTCTTCTGAGTAACCCATCCGTTGTCATGCACTCTAGGCTGTTAACCTCGATAGCGTTGATAATGGCCTTCATTGCCTCAACTCTCGCTGCTGGAGTGAGCCCCAAATGGTTGAATAAATATCTAAATTTTAGTGAGTTTTATAATGTTTCTATCCTGTGGTCCTCACGATCCCCACAATGGTCTTCTATTTTATGTACGTTATCATCGCCTGATATAATGTTGCATTTGCCTCCTTTCGGTGCTCTGGGAATGCCCATTTTCTCACATCGTCGCTATCATGGAGCTCGTTAGTGAACCTCAATTGTTTATCATCAACTTTTCTCTTAAAGACTCCCCTTACGTATAGCATTTATTCGTTGAATGAGACATAGTTCGATGGTAAACGCAATAACGTGGGCCTTCGCGTTCTTTGCGTAATGGTAGGGTTTCGATGTGTGGTAGGGTTAGTTGCCCGTCAGCCACCCACTCTTTGACCAACTCTTTTACCATCTCGATGCTACAAGGATATGCTGGCGAGTTGTCGCTCGAATACCTTTTCTTTGCAGATTCGTCTTACGTTGGTCGCGCTCGCTTTGGCCCGTTGAATGCAGACAAAACATATTGTTTTTCGTTTTGGTATTGGGTGGTATGTGTCACAATTTGTATGGTGTTTCTCAGGTTCCTTGATGCTTCGATCAGGGCTAAAAAGGTTGGAAGGTTAAGGTTTATGAGGTGGGTTCAGTACTTACGTAGGATCCCTTGGACGTAGATTTGTACTAGATAGGATTCGCTGACTGGATCATGGCATTTGACCGCCAGATCCTAGAATCCTTTCACGTAGTCTAGTAGATCATCATTCGTCCTTTGAGCCTCTCTTACCAGTGTGATCGTAGTAACTTTCTCGTGAACTTGAAAGAACTTGGTATGAAATTTTTTAACCATGTCTCCCCAAGTGAGGACTGACCCTGGTGGCAGGTTGACATACCATCTGTAAGCCCTGTCTCCTATGAATCGTACCACGTGCTCCTTTGCATTGCCACTCCTTTCATTGAACTTGATGAATTTTGGGACTAGATAGCTTTCCGGGTATGGGACTTTCAGTATGTATGATGGGTAAGGGGTTGAATGTTTGGGTTTGACAGGGACGACAATTGTTTCTTAGTTCTCTTTTGTTGCAGCATTGCTTGGATTTCCGCTATTGTTGAGAACTGGGTTGATGGTAGGGGTGTCCACGGGTCGGGTTGGCGAGCAAACCGCCAACCGCCCATATGGCTGCGGGTCTTGGTTTTTCCACCCACGAGTTGACCGTTCAACCGATGGGTTCGGGTGAATGGATCGGGATACGGTTTCACAATTTTAAAAGCAAAAAATAGTTTGTGAATAGGAAAATAATTTAATAATTTTTATTTTTTTATAATATTTTCAATTTTTTCTTTGATGGATTACCCACTGATCTAAAGATTCAGTGAGAAAATTGAATTATATCTATCTACATAAAATAAAATATGTGGCTACATATATTTTAATTTATAATTATTTAACCTTTTTTAGCCAAACAAGACGTAAGTCTACATGCACAATTCGGTCAGGTCGGGTGCTACGGGTTGGTGACACCAAGACCCATCACCTGACCATGACCCGCTCAAAAAGAAATTTATTCACCCATAACTGACCGAATTAATGAACAAAATCGTTCATTTTTGATTTTGTCGGTTCAATCTGGGCGGTTTGGGCGGATCGGGTCAGTCGATGGACACCCCTAGTTGGTGGGATATCCTGATCCCTCGATCCCCCTACGGCTAATCCTGGCATAGTGATGGGTGTAGACTGGATTGGAACAGAAGTTGAGGGTGCCTAAGTTTGTGTTGGTGTGACAGGTGCCTGAGGCGGGCCCTGATTTGTCGGCGGCTGAGCCATAGACGCGCTGGCGACAACCGGGGGTGCATCATTCCTTTGCGCAGTGTTTGGTCGGAGGGTTTGGCCCAGGTTATTGTTTGCGGTCACTGCTGTGAGCGAGTACATAAGGTTGTTGAGGGCATTCAATATTTGGGTTTACCCATCTTGGAAGGCCTTCAAAGTATTGAGAAACAAACCTCTTGTAGGGCAGGGCTACGTTCTTGTTTGACAGAATGATCGTTTGACATGTATTATCGCAGGGGTTGTGTAATCCGCTTCGAGTGTTAATCATTCACAAGAAACACCTTCCCCAGTGGAGTCGCCTTTATTTAATGGGTTTGATTCTAATAATATCGAAAATAGTATAAACCCAGTAATTATCAGAGAAACAATATGACCAATTGAAGGTGAATTTTTGTGAAACAATCAATACTCAGGATTTTGAGAAATGTTGTTGGACGAAGGTCAATGCTAGCTAATACAGGATTGAATGGGAGTTTGTACACTTTGGATCCAATCCTTTAAGCTGATGGCATTCCTCTTTTTTATAGCTCTCGGATGGGCTATTTGGGATAAAGGCGGACTCTTTTTAGAGCCTATTGATTCAGAGACATAGTTTATCACTACCTCTTCACTGGTCTATCCCGATTATTTCGAGTCACTGTTTCACTCTTATACTAACTAGGTTGCCAACCGAGACACTAGGCCGAGTCACTGTCTCTGCTGCCAACACGACCATTGCCTTAGCCACCAAACCACATGTCTCCCAACATCCCATTTTATATGGAAAACATAATTTCGTGACACTGCCATCTCAGTCACTCGGGTTTTCCTCCACCATCTTCGGGACATTTGTTCCATTCTCTGTGGACTGGTTGTAGCCTATGCTACACTTGGATGACTTCGAGTCATCTTTTTGTGAGTTACTCGGAGGTGCTCAGTCATTTTCTTTGGACACTTTGAGTGACTATTTCTTTTTCACCTTTCACCTTGAGTGAATGTAATGGGTGTGGCGGTGTTTGTGTCACCTCGATTGACTTGATCGACTGACTCGTAATTAGTCATTTGTGATGGTGCTTTGACCTGTCCACCCTTCTACCCCGAGTCTTTGTGGGATTTCTGTTTTGTTGCGCCACTCAGAGTAACTCGGATTTGTGGCATATGGTGGTGACGTGGTCTCTTGGTCTTTTGTATATTTCTCATTTGGTTTTATTTATTCGATTCTCTTAGTAGGTATTACAAAAATAAAGATTACATTAGTGCAATTAATGGTACTTGTTAGGACTTTGAGAGTCCTTGTTTAGTTTGACAATTTTTGAAAATAATTTTTAGATTTTTAGAAAATCTTTTGTTATAGGAAGTCTTTATTCTATAAAAGTTCTTGTTATGTAAACATTTTTATTAATGAGGTTTTTCTTTTAATATAAGTTCTCCTTTGGTAGGAAATCTTCTTTTATAGAAGTCTTTTATATGTAAATCTCTTTAAAAAGGAAAGTCTTTTTGTATGGAAGTTCTTCTTTTATAGAAGTTCAGTTGATAGGAAGTTTTGTGGTTAAAGAAGTTCGGTTGTTGGCAATTTCTTTCTTTTCTTCTTAAAAGAGATTTGGCAGAATTTCTACGTTGGCACAAGATCCTGAAGTATCAAAGTACAACTCAGCAAAGCAGGTTTGGAACTAAAACAGAACAACTATCTGCCATCAGTTCGCTCGAGCGGTGTCAAGTGCGCTCGAGCGGTGTCTAGGCAATTCACTTTAATTGAAATACTGCTTGGACGTTTTGTTGCTTCTCTATATATATCTTATGAAGCATTCAGGTTTCGACACTTAGAGAATTCAGAAGAGATTCTTACCTTCAAGTCATATACATCAAGGACATTCTCTCAAGTCTTGGAGCTCAAATCAAAGCTACAAGCTCGGCTCTCTTAGGTGGATTCCTAAGAATACCTTTGGTGAATTCTTGAGGTGAACTTCGATAGATTTCGACAGTGTGCAGTATTGTGGATTCGGTATTGTGGTGAAGAAGCACGAAAAATGATGCACGTGGATTCGACAAGTTCAACTTGAGTCGTCTTGGTTGTGGATTCAACGGGAGTTTGTAAGTTAATTTTTGTAACTGTTCAAATGTGTTAGTACTTACTTTACCGAACCTGTACTTGTCCCGTGATTTTTACCCGCGTTAGGGTTTTTCACATAAAAATCTTATTAGTCTTGGTGTGTGATTGTTTATATTGTTTTTCTCTTTTTTATTTTCGCTTAAAGTTTATAGCTAAGAATAGTTTGGAACACGATTTCAAACCCGAATTTAAAACTCATTTTCTCAATTGGTATCAAAGCAGATTCTTTTGTTTTTAAAAGTAAAAGATTCTAACCAATCTGAGTCATGAACTTATTTAGAGGAGGTAGTTCAACAATGAGATCACCATTATTTGATGGTAATAACCACTCTTATTGAAAATGTTGTATAAGGACGTTTCTTTGAAAGATTTTGGATGTCCATTATTAATTGTTATACCTCACCAATGTAAAATATAGAACTGAGCAAATTTCGAAACCTGTGGAACAATGGAGAAAATATTGAAGAGAATGGTTGGAATAGCAAGGGTATTAATTTTATCTTTTGTGGCGTCACACCAAATGAGTTTAGAAAAATATATACATCTGAAACTCCTAAAGAAACATAGGATATTCTTCAAGTCACTCATGAAGGAACTACTTTTGTCAAACGTGCTAAATTTCAAAGGCTCGCAACTAGTTTTGAAACCTTAAGAATGAAAGATGGTGAGACCTTTGATACTTTTTATGCAAAACTGAGTGACATTATGAATTTCAATTTTAAACATGGAGAAAAATACCTAAATCTCGTATTGTTAGAAAAAATTTACAGTCTCTACCTGAAAGATTTTAATCAAAAGTTATTGCCATTGAAGAAAGAAAAAATATTAATTCATTATTGGTGGAACAATTGGTAGAAAATCTTTAAATTTTTTAATCAAGTTT